>QJOA01000703.1:0-33242 GCA_004155915.1 Monosporascus sp. CRB-9-2 | reverse complement strand
AAGAGTAGGCACATCAGCCTATCACAAAAGTTAATACTCAAATGGACCCAAAGTTCGCGGAGTGTGGACGACTAAAGCCGTTATTGTAAGTGGATTTCGCTAGAAGATGGTGGACCGCGATATGAGGCTGTAGCAACTCGTATGTTGCGGTTCTCCCCCATCGTCAGTATTTAAAATCACCTGTTCCAGGGCGTTAGGGTTGGAAGCCTGGTGATAAAGAAGTCGCAGGTCAATACCAGGCGTACGCACTACGCGCGTGCACTGGCTCTTAGTGTTGTATCTGCGGGTTGTTCAGCCAAGGCATATCTATGATGGTGCGATACCATAGATATACGGCTGGCGACGACAGTAGGCAGCGCGGTTCGACATTTTCGCAAAGTGATGGATTGCAATTCCTGGTGTTGATCACGACCAACGAAGGCGGAGCTGGAAAATCTAGGAATTGCGCGCAGCTCAAACTCGGCTGGGTGTATAGGGGGTTCCTGAAAGAGGAAGCATTACTGCATAAGCAAGTATTTTAATTATACTACGGCATATGCATGGAAGGCCTAGGGCTTTGCAGAGAAGCGCCTCGACCCCCATTAACGCTTCCCCTTATGTGGGTAGGGGCAGCTTTTTGTGTTTCAGACACTGTTTTCTGACTTCACACACCACCAAGCAATCCGAACTTTTTAGTGCCGTGATCTATGCCCTCCAATAAATACCAGATCGTGACAATCTCCCCGAACAGCCTCTCGAACTTCATCCCGAGCGCGCTCAGGATTTCCAGGGCTCCTGCGACGATCACTAGGACGAATGACTTCTGCATCGCGGCGGAGATCGCGGCAACGGCCGAGTCCCTGATATCGCCACTCAAGGTTTCGAAAACCGCGCTGTGCACCCATGAGACGGCGTCCCGCAGCTCCGCCTCGCTCAGGCCGCGGCCGGCCAGCACCTGCCTCAGGTTGCCGACGGCCGCGTTCTGGAATATCTGGCCGCCGACGACGAGGCAGATCACGGTCGACCCGATCTGGCTGACGTTCTGCAGGTTTATCGCGCTGACGGCGTCGGCGGGCTCGGCCTTGAGCGTCGCGACCGTGTACCCCAGCTGCAGCGTCAGACCGGTGCCGACGGCCATGACGACGCTGAAGCCGTCTATGTCGGCCGCGGGGGTTGACGGTTTCAGATAGACGTAGAACAGAGACCCGGCAACCGTGAGGAGGATGCCGGAGGCGAGGAAGAACGGCATGTAGTACTTGATCCTGGATAGCGCCCATTCGGAAGCGAGGTTGACGCTGACCGTGACGAGCAAGAAAGGCAGGAGGCGCAGCGCAGCCATGAGCGTGGTGTCGTTCTGGACGAATTGGAAATAGATCGGGATATAATATGTTGTGATAAATAGCGCGGTAATTGCGCACGACGTGGCCACGTACAGGAGCACCTGTGTCCGAGACTTCAGGAGGTGACCCGGGAACGACCGGTTGGACGGCGTGGTAAAAACACAGAAGTATTGCTGTAGAACGTAGAGCACGGGCAGGACTCCGAAAACGACCAGGGTTGCGATAGTTCTGCCGTCGTTCCACGGCCAGACGCCACCCGCTGATATTAGCCCCAT
This sequence comes from Monosporascus sp. CRB-9-2, assembly GCA_004155915.1. NCBI lineage: Eukaryota > Fungi > Ascomycota > Sordariomycetes > Xylariales > Monosporascus > Monosporascus sp. CRB-9-2. Next base: position 31,648 of record QJOA01000703.1, on the reverse strand, counting down.
CGCAAAGGCAACCCAGACACCAACGCTGAGGACGAAACCCACGAAGTCGAGGTTGGCCAGCCTGTTCCCTACCAACTTTCCCTCTGATGGGTAGATCGACGGTGGATAAAGCAGCATGATGGGGGCGGTGACGGCGCCGATCACGAGGTTGATCCAGAACCCCCAGCGCCACGTCGCAGGACTGACGGCGAACCCGCCTCCGACGAGGGGCCCGAGGATTGCACCGACGCCCCAAACGAAGCCGGTGCCGGAAAGATACGTCCCGCGCTCCTCCCACGTCGTGAGCTCGGAGAAGTAGTTGAGGCCGCCGAGGTAGATGCCCGTGCCGCCGGCGCCGGCGATCACGCGGCCCATTATGAGAGCGTTCATGCTCGGCGCCGCGGCGCACACGGCGGAGCCGATCTGGAAGAGCGCGACGCCCGCGACGTAGAGCCACTTCATGTCGAAGGACGTGAAGAGGAACCCGTACGGCAGGATGACGGCCACCGAGCCGAGGAGGAAGCCCGCGCCGATCCACGCGAGCTGCGAGACGTCCGAGAACGCGTCGATCACCGCCCCCTGGATGTCGGCGGCTATAGTGGTGTCCAAGCCGTACAGCAGGTCGGCCAGGTACAGCGCGGCGCAGACCAGAAACCACCGAGCGCCCGTGATGTTCCGGCCAGTGGCCTCGTCCACGCTCGCATCTCCCCGAGATCCGGCCTTCTCCTGCGTGGGTGGTCGAGATCGGTAGCCTTGCTCTACCTGCGCTTCGCTGAGTTGGGGAGCAGGCGCGCTTTCCGTGGATAGACGGCTTCGGCGTCCAATCTCTGCATCCTTCCGGTTCGGCGAAGTGAACGACGACAGAGTTCGCGATGCCATGGCTGGAGTGTGCATTCCTGGCTCTGGAGACTACCGGGCTAAAGAACTCATGCAGTCCTCCCTAGAAGTCAAAATGTCGAGATGGACCCGCCATCGTGGGCTCTTATACACACCCACGTGCTAAGGAGCGAGATCTTGCCAAGGTTGGATGATGTAGGACACTTCGTCGTCGACCGCGGGAGAAGGAGAAATATAGAGCCGAATGATACCAGCTATGGTGAGGATCCAGGGGGCATTATGTTATGGGCCAGGGACCACAGAGTATGGGTATCTTAGTAATTCGAACGGATCGCCGATGTCTGAATAGGAGTTATAGGGACTCATGTAGTTTGTCTTAGTCTTGGCTCTTCTTTATTAGCACCCCTATACAAGCGCTAAAGCTTAACGCCGAAGCTCCCCCACAAATGATTTTCTATAGGTTGACACATCGTGAGACCAAAGTGAGTTGCCTGGTTCTTGGTATTGCCCTTACAAGGCAGAGTCATGGATATATCCCGCTTAACTCCGAGGAATCGTCACATGTTGCTGTGACGGATGGAATAATATGTGGTAACGCCGATGAAGGCAAGGGTGAATACCGACGCCAGACGGGTAGTTCCGGGTGATGCAAGGGCCAACAAGTGATTGTGCTGGCGAGGCTGATGCTGGATGTAAGTAAGAGTTACTCTTTATACCATTTAACGAAGGATGAGACCCTCGTGGATACCTCTTGTGCGCTTAGCCAGAAAAGGGGGAAATAGGGGTTCTGGAGGTGGGGAGAGAAGGAAAAGTATTCCACAGCGTTAGGCGTTGATATCTTTTTGGGTATCTGCCATTGACAATGCCTGGGCGTCAAACTGGTCAAGAAGACAACTAACTGACGACCATCTATCTCATGGCATGTCCGAGTTTCATCAGTTGAACCTAGGTAAGAAATAGACCAGAGCTCCTGGACTGTCGGCATATGGCTACCCAAGAAACACTGATCTGGGACCCTGATCTGGTTCCCTGGGGGTGTGGGGTGGGGGGCATGAGACAAGCGCATGGAACGGTTGCCGCAGCAAGAAGAATCCTTGGGCTTGTACCGAAACTCCTTGAATCGCTCTCATATCTCTGCACGTATTTAGGCGGTTTTGTAGGACGAAGCTGCCGGTTGGAATACAAGGTTGTCTTAGTCGAAACTGCTCAGAACCATGACCTGTACCGCATTAGAAATCCACGACAGAGGACCTCGCGTCTTCGCAGATGCGCGGATGCTTTCCCTAGGATAAATTCTAGGCCGAGATTTAAGGGAATATATGGGTGGCGCTCCATGGTATTATTAGAACTTTTATACTAAAAGGAGCTTGGATGTAATGTAGTCGAAGTCGGTTGAACCGTTGGTTCACTACTTATATATCGTTTAACAAGTCCAGTCTAGACGTCGCCTCGTAGCCCCTACTCCAAACCATGACAATGCTATGCATGACTTCGTCCCCGATCAATCAGTTACTTACCAAGTCGAACCCACAGAAGATCCCAAGCCAAAAAGATACCAGATAATTAGACCTCACATATACACACCCAACAACACGCCTGCTTACCTTGCATTCGCACTCCCCCGCCCCATCCCCACGCGCAAACGGCTACCATCCCATCGACCTCAGAACATACACTCCCTAATCTTCCCCACGCCACCGAGCTCGTACTCGGCCCAGCGGGCGACGCCGCGGCGGCCGGCGACGAGAAGGGCGCCCGGGTTGACGACGTGGCAGCCCTCATAGGTGACGCAGAAGGGCGGGGCCGTGGGGTCGACGAGCACGAGCACCGTCGGCAGCGGGTACAGGTGCGCGGCGGCGCCGTAGTCCCAATGCACGGGCCGCACGGCGTCGCGGAACGGGCACAGGTAGCCCTGGTCGAGCACCGTCTTGACGAGGCGGCGGGCCGTGCGCAGGTCGTGCGGGATGGTCTCCTGGGGGTTCTTCTCCGGGGCGGCGCCATCGACGTCCATGGCGTCCGCTCCCTGCTGGCCGAGCGCGCCTGCTGCCGTGTCCATCTCGACGTCGTCGTCGCCGCCGCCTCCCGCGGGGTTCTCCTCCCCGGCATCGTCCTCGTCCGGGTTCTGCGCTGACGAGGTGTTCAGACGCACGGCGGTGCGGCGCATGCGGGCCGCCATGTCGTCGCGGAAGAGCACGATCTCGTGGGCGGGGCCGAAGACGGAGAGGCGGGCGGGGTTGGAGGTCCAGACGGCTTCCCCCGGGACCTTTTGGTTGGCGCCGGGCTCGGCGTTGGCGGCGGCGAAGGCGCGGCGCACGCGGCTCGTGAACATGTCGGGGACGGAGCGCCGCGGCAGGGGCACGGCGGCGCCGGCGCCGAAGGACGAGGCCCAGCCGTCGTTATCCCCCGGCACGAAGACGAAGGTGGCCGACTGCAGCAGCGCGGGGAAGTCGGCGAGCACCGACGCCAGCGCGTCGAAGTACTCCTTGTATTCCACACTGCCGCCACTGCTGCCGCCGCCCGCCATGACGGCGTGCTGGGTGAAGTTGCCCGCCAGCACGAACGCCATGGGCCCGCGGCCTTCGGGCTCCGCGCCATAGGTGGCCAGGATCTTGCGCAGCGCCTCGAGCGCACGTGGCTGATCGAGATTTAGTTCGCCGAGGATGACGACGCGCCCGCGGCTCGGTAGTGCGTCGGCGGCGTCTGCGTCCGGGCCCGGCTGTTGTTGTTGTTGTTGTTGTAGGCGGTGGTGGTGGTGGTGATGGAGGATGCGCTGTTCGAGCTTTCGCATCCGCGTCCCCGCCGCCCGCTCGCTGCCCACGCCCAGGAAGTCAATCCAGCCGAACCCGCCTCCTATGGTGTGGTCCGGCCCGCCGTCTGGCCCGCTGATGCCGAGCGTGGCCTTCCGCTTCTCGCAGGGCGGCTGCCCGATGAAGAACCCCTGGAACCGGCCGCCGATAATGCCGCCGATGCCGTTGCTTCCGCCGAGTCCTCTGCCAGCGGATTCTTCTTCCTCTTCGTACACACCGTCCACCAGCACGATCATCCCCGGCGTAAACCATGCGGAGTCTTCCGGGATGGCCACGGTTTGTCGTAGATCTAGTGAGATTGTCCCTGTAAGGTCGCTAATTGCTAAGTTCCCCGTGGGAAGTATGGATAATTGACCGAGCAACATGTGATGGCTGCCATGACGACCCAGTAAGTTAGCTATCGGCGTGATCTTATGAGTTTGTTGGCTGGTTAGAGTAGACGAGGAAGACCGCTTGAGAGAAGGCGGCCCCTTGGTGACGGCGACTGCCGAGCTCTGGAAAGCCTCATTCCGAAGGAGTCTCTGATGTATAACGTTATATCGGTTTCTGAATAAGGCTGTCTTGTGTGACGCTGGCGGCATAAGAGATGGTTTTGATGAGTCCCTTTACCCCCGATTAGACCCCCGTGCATAAAAGGGCAAGATATGAGCGCTCACCTCTCGAAATGCTTCTTTGAAACGTTGTATACCATACGTGGCTGTTCGAATGCACTTACAACCTTGATCCACTTCCTCGGATCGTTCAGCCCGTCATCATCAGGCTCGTCCTCTTCCACGCCCAGTCCCGACATGCCGAAACTCGCGGCGCTATCATCGTGGGTGACGTGTGCCGGTCTTAAGCCCAATCTCGTATTGGATAGATCAGCCTCCTGCCCAGGTTCTAGAGCCAGACTGTTCTGGCGACTTAATTCCCGGCCCGTGACTATCCTGCCGCCGCTCATGTTTCCCTCGAGCGACTTCAGTATGTCCTTGAGCTCGCTGCTGGCCCCGTCCACTATGACCCCCCCATTGCGGTTCTTCCAGCTCTTGGCCACCTCTTCTAGGACCTTTTCCGCCAGGCCTTCCTCCCGCCATCCCGAGCCGCAGTGCCGGCCGATAAAGGTGGCTAGTTCCTGTAAGGCGGACGATGTAAGAGTTAAACTGTGCTTCTTGGTGAAGGTCCGGAAGGCCAATGGCCGTAGAGTGGCGGGTGGCAGAAGAATGGGTAAGATGGTGGCCTTGGGGGCAGGCGGGGCGAAGGGTCTCGGAGTATGCGCCGGGGTGCCGAAAGCAGTAGACGAGGAGGGAATCGAGTCGGACGGCGGCGCTGGAGGAACTTTGGGCGCAAAGATGGAAGCTTTTTTTGTTGAGTTATTATTAACCTGCATTTTCGGGGATTTCTCAAGAGTTCATCTGGTGCGTCAGTTCATAAACCAGAATTCTCTGCGATGTTGAAGCATAAGTCCCCCGGTTGGTGTAAGTGTGTAAGTGTGTAAGTCTGTATACCAAATACCACATACCACATACAGGCCAGAATTGGAGACGCGACTTGGGCACTTTTTGACGCGTTAATGAGTTCTTGGCGCGAACAGGGGCTTCTAATCGGGCTTAGTTAGTGCTACTCCCCCGCTATTAGCGCCAGCTGCCATTGGAAGATGCCTTACGTCAGTCAGTATAGGAAGCTCCATACGGCGTAAGTACAGTAGTATGTACTTAGCATACAGTCAGAAGCTTTTCATTTTGCAATTGAATCCCCCTTTGACGTTGTTTGGAGTCCAAGCTACTGGAATCTGTCATATAAAATGCTTCTGATAACAAGGCTCGGCGCAACTTCAGCACGTCGTACGGGGTTGCTATCGCGCCGTTGCGTCTCTACCTTGAGTTCAAATCCACATATAGTCAGTACCATCGTTTTGCCCAGTCAGACGGCGATATATCGATGCTCACGCCCTTTGCCCTTAGAAAGTTTTCCCCAATGCTGCGACAAACGGTAGCCACCTTCTCACATATCTCGATACGAATCCCCCTTCTCCCAGATTAGCGATCGGCTCGACGACGGCATTACCGCCCACTCCCCAGTCCTTCTCCGAGAACCACGAATTCCTGTCGATCCTCACCGAGGTCCTCTCCAAGCACGCGGCCCAGGACCCCAACCTCCAGGCGCAGGCCCAAGCTTTCGCCGCGCCCGGCGGAGCGACGCTCGGTTCCGGAGGCGCATTCTTCCCTCAGCAGCGGAGACCGCGAAGCTCCAAAGGCAGCGGCGCGGGGCTGGGAGGCGGAGGGGGAGCCGGCGGCGGTGGTGCCGGCGGCGCGAGCGCTCAGGGGGGCGCTGGTGGTGCCGGGGTCGGCGGACATGTCCACCTCAGCGATCTGAGGAATCCGCCCGACTTCGGCAGGATCGCTTGGCCGGAAGACATCCTCGGCAGCATCGAGGTGGACGGACAGGGGGCCATCGTCGGCGAGTTCCAGCCCAGCGGGACCTATCGCATCATCACGAACGAGGGAATGTAAGTGTCAACGAGCCTTCCTTTCCAAGCAGAGGGCGCTTCTAGCTAACATCTTGTCAATTTTTGGAAGTCTTGGTCTCAGTGATTATCTGAGGACAAAACTCATTGAAAGACTTAAGGAGGAGGAGAAGAAGGGCAAGTGAAGATGCGACGGCTTGAGTCTCAATGGCCCCGTTCTCTACCACAGTCCACTCGCCATGGCCTTTTTGTACAATACCCTCATGTATATACACTGTCTAATGTATGAATCATCCCCTCTTTATTCTCATGCATAGCATATTGCATAACTCCCAACATCTTGATATGTTTGAACACTTCATAGTCCATCTGGGTTCCCGCCTTCTTTGAAATAAGAAGTTGGGAGTAGCAGCCGTCTCGCAGCTGGAGATTCGCTGCAATTTTATACACGTTTACCACGATACATCCACTCGATTATTTCGTAGAGTTCCTATTCATTCAGTGCGCCTACCTGTGTGTTCAGCAGCATGTGGCCTGCAATTGACGGGATGGCTGGAAGAACTAGAACCTAAAAGGTAAAAAGCTGGCAGACTCGCTCCAGCAGTGCCTTCGTTGGGGCCAACATGTACTTGGTAAGACAAGACTTCATTCATCTGCAGTTGCATATGATAGTCTTTATTCTATTGGATGTAGTGCTTCTTCTACATGCGCAATTACATAGGAACCCCCTGTCATCTGCATCTTGCAGCTGTCCTCTCTCTTAAACAAGCCTTTCCGGACGCGCGAGCCGGAACGCGAGCGGGAACGCAAGCCGATAGATCCGAGCATATACTCCCATATGAGCGTGTACGTATTGAGGCTCTTTACGTATCTTTTCAATAGCTTATTTCCTATTCTGTATAGATGACACTATCGAAAACAAAAATGAGACTATTGCCCACCAATAATAATAAGACCCAACTGGTGGTGACCTTGCCCCTCCATGTAGGTAACCCCGAGAACATCCCCCCTCCTCCTGTCTGTATACGGTCCCTCCCTGCGCTCGGTACTTCTTCGAATCTCATTATCAGAGACACGGGATCCTTTCAGGTATCACAGCCCTTCATCATCGAATACCCACCATTTGATTCGTCCGGTGCAAATTAAGTTAACAATTGCATATCACCCGCTGCCAAGATCCCTGGTAAAACGCGCAAGGGGAGTGGAAAGTGGCAGGAACAACCTTGACTGACATGTGAATTGCTGCCGCTGTCTTCTGACCCAAAGTTGTCCAACGATCAGCCGGGCAACTATTGTACTAAATATGTACCGTATCTGCTGTGGCGTCTAACTGTAATTGCCAACAAAGCCAACCAACAACCAACAGACAGACAGACAGACAGACTCCTCCAAAGACCCTCAAGCTAGCGGACCCCAGCCTAACATCCGTCAGGTGGGTCTCACACCCACTGAGGTACAAGTACTCTCAGGTCACAGAACCCCTCGTTTACACCCCCGGGCCGCCTTTGTGAGAGTACCCTGGCCACTGGGTGTACCTTAACCTCCCCTTACCTACCTACTACCGCCTCTGCATGTGCCCATGACGACCTCAATCTTCTCCTCCTCCTCAACCACCACCCCTATCCATCATTGCATAACATCTCGGGTTCACTTCAACGAGATGGCCCAAAGAGCATTCGACGAGGAGGAACTCTCCATATCGATATCTCCGTCACAGATCCGCCGTAACAACCGACCCGGCCGAGTCCCCGAAATCAACGTCACCCCCCACCAGACAGCTGAGACAGCAGCAGCCAGCAGCAATGGAGCAGCAGCCGGAGGCGAGGGCCGGAGTCGAGCTTCCAGTTTGATGGGAGGAGATCAGAAGGCGAAGCTAGAGCAGCGCATCGGTGCATACAACATCATCCGTACCCTAGGAGAGGGCTCGTTTGGCAAGGTCAAACTCGCCGTGCACAGGATGACCGGCCAACAAGTCGCGCTCAAGGTCATCGCACGTAAGAAGCTGATAAGCAGGGATATGGTCGGTCGCGTCGAGCGGGAGATCGAATATTTGCAGCTCCTTCGACATCCCCACATCATCAAGCTGTAAGTCGGAAACACATTCCTTGCCGTGAGCCGAATAGTGTTTGCTAATCGAGGGTTGTTTGCGCACACCGTAGCTACACGGTGATTAAGACTCAAAATGAGATCATCATGGTGCTGGAGTACGCCGGCGGCGAGCTGTTCGACTACATCGTCTCGCATGGTCGAATGCCCGAAGACCAAGCCCGCCGCTTCTTCCAGCAGATGCTGTGCGCCGTCGAATACTGCCACAGACACAAGGTCGTCCATCGCGATCTGAAACCCGAGAACTTGCTCCTCGACGACAACCTCAACGTCAAGATTGCCGACTTTGGTCTCAGCAATATCATGACCGACGGCAACTTCCTGAAAACGAGCTGCGGCAGTCCCAATTACGCGGCGCCAGAAGTTATTAGCGGGAAGCTCTATGCGGGACCCGAAGTTGACGTATGGAGTTGCGGTGTTATTCTCTATGTGCTGCTAGTAGGCAGGCTCCCGTTCGACGACGATCACATACCCAGTCTATTCGCAAAGATTCAGCGCGGAGTATTCACGATACCTCATTGGATACCCGCAGATGCGCAGGCCTTAATCAGAAAGATGCTGCAAGTCAACCCGGTCCAGAGAGCAACCATCGACGAGATTAGGCAAGACCCCTGGTTCTTGAAGGATCTGCCGGCGTATCTTCAGCCTCCTGTCGAGGAGTTCCTAAACACTGGTGTAGATCCCAACAGAGCCATCAGGCCGTCAGACATTGCACCGAATGCTCCTGTCAAGGTTGCCGAGAAGTTGTATGAGGAGGTCACAGAGAAGATCAGCAAGACAATGGGTTATGGCAAGAAGGATGTCCAGGAAGCCCTTGAAGCTGATGAACCATCAGCCATCAAGGACGCTTACATGATTGTGCGGGAAAATAAACTCATGCAAGTAAATCGTATGTCTCACCTTCCAGCCGCCCCTGATGATGCCCCCACGTATCCACTCAAATCGCCCGCAAAAACCGACATCCCACCCTAGCCATTCTATCTCTTATTGTATCACCGTCTATGTTTGGGAACATATGACTAACCTCGCGCAGCTGCATACGGAACAGGGGCTGACAATCCTTATTTTGCTACCTCTCCACCCTCTGCGACTCACGAGGAAAACATGGCTAGCGTGGCGCAAACTCTCCAGGACACTTCGATAGAGAGCAACGAAGTGCCCGAAGGGGATCAGATACCAGAACCCCAGGCGAGTCCTCTCGCGGAATCCAATCGTTCCACGACGTCGACAGCTGCGAGCTCGTCTCCGCGGGGTTATGTAAGCAAGGTCGGCATCCTTCCGACAAGTTTACCAGCCCTTCACAGGGAATATCTAGAGCGCCAGAACGCTGGGATCGAGGAGCCACTGAGCAGCCAACCGGTGCCCGATGTACCACTCCAGCCAAGGACGCCTGCTGAGCAACAAGAGGCGGTGCGCCGCCTCAAGCCGCATTCCAAGGGCTCCGTGAAACTCGATGATAGTGCGCGACCGCAGACTATGACCCCGGTTGCGCCTAAGAAGCCCAAGCCGACCCGTTGGCAGTTTGGAATTCGCTCCCGTAATGCGCCTTGGGAGGCTCTGCTGTGCATATACAAATCCCTGTCGAAGCTTGGCGCGACCTGGGTAGTGGATGAGGACTATGAAAAGGTGCACGAAAATGACCAGGAAGTCCAGTGAGATCGTCCCACCAAGACCTGTATATCGTGCACCACTGACTGCGTCCCTAGAAACGGTAGTTTCGCTACCAATACTCCTTTGGACACCCCGGCCGAGCAAGCCCCTAACCCTTATGAAGGCGTCCCCGCCGATCAAATCGATCTGAAGACCTTCGATCCAGTAAAATACTACAAACTTCCCGCCGATCCGTGGCATATCATCTGCCGCTGGAGAAAGGATGGTGAGTCATGTCCGGCGTATATTCGTGGCATATACTAACCCTAGACAGATCTGCGCAAGTCGACCGTTTCATCCGGTCACATGAGCCCCGAAGAAGCCTCGGAGCAAAACACATACGTGTATTCCGTGATAGATAAACGCAAACAAGATTTCGTCTGGATGAGAATGGAGATCCAGATCTATGAAATGGAGTACGGCGTCTACCTCGTCGACTTCAAATGCTCGGGCTATGAACGAGACGACGGCACTTTGCTCGAAGAGAAGGATGTTATGAGCCCTTTCCCCTTCCTCGACATGGCTGCCAAGTTGATTATGCAGTTGGCCGAGGCTGATTAGAAGCTTATGTCAGATTTCTGCGCAAGGTGTGCCCTAGGCGTGCACCACTTCTAACTATTCGTCCCTGAGCCTGCGAGTTATCTTCAATTTCCGCTCATTTTTCGCCGCGGCGTTCACCCGGTTCCTCTACAGAGAGAATTGCAACCATGTCAAATTCGGGCTTCTTCTCCAAGGCATCCTAACGATTTACATCTCTTCTCCTTGCACATATTGGTTTTCTTTATCCCTCAGGGACATCCGGGGAACCCAACAGCCCGGTGATTGTGACTCTGAACTTTGGGCGGTATACAGTTACTCAGAATGAAGCAAGAATGGTTACGACTTACTAGACTCAACTGGAAACAAAGGATCATGGCTAATTTGGGCTTGCATACGAAAACGGAAACTCTGGGACGAACCCTGAGAACGACGGCATAGCATATGACTATCGAAACGTAAGAATTATTCGGGGAAGTTCGAGAATGGAAGAGAAAGAAGGATCACCTCCATCCAATGTAGGAGTTGTTATTATCTGGTCCGGCCAGAGGCCAGAGGACCGTTAAGGGGAGGAATTATTTGCAGATTGGAGTTTTGCGAGCGTCTTATGTTACGTTATACCCTCCTCGACATGAATGAAACGAGGCCATAATGAAGCAAAGTGAAGGGGGAGTTCCGGGAGCGGATGAATCGATGGCCGCTGATCCGATGGCCCGCAGGAACTGGTAGGGGGGGTTCTCTCATTGGCTTTCGGGACATTTCTTGTCTCACACGGGATCCGGCCGAGGAGGCCGAGGAAGATGGATGGTTGGGTGGCCCTCTCTGAGTTTGACGTAGCACCATGGATGGATAGGAGATCAGAATAGAATACGTTCGATGCCGTTCCGTTTCAAGATTCGCATTCCTCGTGACTCGCTTGCCGGCCTGTGCTATACACGAAACAGGTGGAAAAGCGCACCCCTAACTGAACCACACCACATCAGAGTGCCCCCAGGTGGGCGAAATCCATAAACAGGCTCCCCTTGGCGTCCACGACGTGGACCTCCTCCAGCAGCCTCGCGGCGCCGACCCGGGCCTCGGTGAGCAGGTACTCGGGCGGGAGGTCGACATCCTCCTCGTCCTCCTCTCCCGCATCCTCCCCCTTCTCGCCGGACGCCGTCGTCGCCATCATCAGCGAGACGACCGCCTTCGCGCAGAGAGCAGCGTTCGGCATCCCGTGGCCCGTGAAGCCCGCGCACACGGCCAGCCCGCGCCCGTCCGAGCCGCCCAGCGACGGCGGCACGACGCCCACCCACGGGTACCCGTCCCGCGAGTACCCCATTATGCCGGTCCACTCGTGCGTCGGCTCGAGGTCCTGCTTCTTCTTTGACTCTCCTCCCGTCGCCGTTGCTGTTATCGGTGCCGACGGTGATGGTGCCGACGGCGACGGCCGATGCGACAGGTCCATGAGCCCGCCCAGCTCGCCCCGCAGGTACCACGCGACGGGCTCGTCCGTCGACGCGTCGTCCCAGACCCCGACGCCCCGGCCCCGCGCGTGCTTCCGCCCGCCGCCGAACACGAGCTCCGCCGCCGCGGGCGGCCGCTGGATCAGGTAGTCGTCGCGCGAGTAGGGGTCGTCGGGCTCGCCCGCGAACACGAACGTGTGGCCGATGTCGAGCGGCGGTTGCGGCGGTGGTGGTGGTGAGTGCGGTGATGGTGAAGGCGGTGGTGGTTTGAGCGCCGACACCTGGCCCCGCACCGGCACGATGAGGTCCGCGAACTGCGGCAGCAGGTGCGACGTGTACGCGTTGGTGGCGAGCAGCACCCGGGGCGCCGTGACGGTGCCGCGGGGCGTGTGGACCGTCCACAACGTCGTGCTGCCGCCGTCGTGGTCGCGCGTCCCGGTTCCCGAGGTGGTAGCGGTCGCCGCAGACGAGGAGGAGAGCCCCGTCGCGGGCGTGTTGGTCTGTAGGTTGAAGCGGCCGGCCGCCAGCAGCCGCTCGAGCACGAAGGCGACGAGCTTGTAGGGCCACAGGCTCGCGGCGTTCCACTGGACCACGGCGCCGGCGCCGGCGCCGACGCGCAGGCCGTCGAGCGTCATCTCGCGGCGCTCGCCCTCGAGCAGCCACGGCACGGTGCCGCCGCGCTCGACGACGGCCACGTTGGCCGCCAGGTCCGGGTAGCCGTCGGCGAGGCGCGCCACGGCGTCCCGCACGGTGTCGAACAGCGCCGCCGAGTAGAAGGCGTGCACGCCGCTCGTCGTGCGCCAGTCGCACGGGATCGAGTACTCCTCCACCAGCGCCTTGAGGTACGAGTACGTCCGCAGCTCGAACGCGGCGATGTGCGGCGCCGCCACCGACGCGTAGATCGCGGGCTGGCAGTGGCCGCCGTTCTTGGGGAGTAGTTAGTGGTTTGTCAGGACAGTATTGCATATTGCAGATAAGCGCTTGCTTTGACACGTTCCCGACTTTCTTAAACTTCAAGATCCAGTCCCTAATAGGCACCAGCCCACTTCAACCCCTATATTGCTCTCTGCCATTCTCGCAACTGAAGTCCATGCTCTCCCGTCTCATCTTCCAACCCGAAGACTCCAGAGGAAAAATCACAACTCACCCGCCCCGTAGCGCCCCAGCACGCCTCCCGAGCCTCAAGCATAACGATATCCAAATTGGGGTTCTTCTCCTTCAGGAAATGCGCGGCGAAGGCCCCGGTGATGCCGCTGCCCACTATGACGACGTCGGCAGTGCGGGGCAGCTGCTCCGTCGTCCGGTGGCCCAGCAGCTTCTCCGACGGTTCCTTAAGCCAGTACGACTCCGTCGGGTTGTCGACCGGCAGGCCGGACTGGCCTGGGAAGAGGTCCGTCTGCGTCATGTTGCTGGATGTGATTGCCACTCTGTGATGACAGATCTCCGGGTAGTTGCGAGCGTTAGCAGCGGGTGGGGTCGAGTTATTGGAACAAGCAGGGCGGAACCTAAGACTTGCCGCCCGGTGATAAGTCCACGCAGTCACGTTCAATAAACCATTATCGGACAGAATGTTAAGTTTTAGGAATGTTTTATCTGGTTCTCGTCTAAAGAAGTCACCAAGTTACGCCCGGCTTCCTTATCAGAGATCAGGAGCTCCATAGCAGGTGAGGGGTCGGATCGATCCACCAGCCAGCAGCTAACAAATCGATATACTTATCCCGTCATTAATAGACAACGCAGACGCAGACGACAGGATATCTATAACCACCGTTGCCTCACGAATCAACTATATAAATTCCTTTTCGTATTTATAGAACACATACCCCCATTATATCTGCCCTTATAGCCCTTAGAGTCCTCGGAGCTAGTGTAGCTATTAATCAACACTAGCTCAAAGTCTATAAGCGAGAAGTTCCGCTTGCCCCTATTTGACTTGTGAGGTAATGACTTCACACCCACAAAGGGGCTTGGCAGATCTAATCTAGCAATGGCTTAACTATAATCCCGTGCGGTTGGATTCTCGGATCATACTCCTTAGGACTACAGATCAAGACGTTGTTGACTTCCCGAGATCCATACCTTCAGAAGTCTAAGGAAGGAAGGATATACAGCTATCTACAGTAGGCAGCAGAACTCACTTTGGTAAGGTGTTTTACAAGAACGTTCGTCGGGACTTCAACAAGGTAGACGGTAGGGACTCTATGCCATGGGGTATCCCCCAACGGAAACATTCAGGGATGGAAGTGGAGTCATCAAATCCGTACAATGCCTTTGCGAGGCTTGGCTTATAGAGTCCACGACGGCCTACTTCCGTATGTAGAGTTTCTATCAAGGCTACTTCCGTTCGTCACCTTCAATCAAGCCTCTATCCACCAGTTTTTAACATACACCTCTTTCGAGGTCATCTTCACCTCGAGAGCAGCTCAGAGGTTCTAAATATCAGACAGTGTATACATTTATGAGGTCGAAAGCCCCATTGAAACGTTATTGTTAGCACTCCCGTTCTGCTCGAACAGCCACAACCAGGAACCATATATACGTCCTATCATATCTTTACACGTTTTGCACCCGGACCACCATCGCCCATCTCATCACCATCCGATTCAGACCACTCTCTCTTCTTTCCCGCAACGCCACCCCCGTCGCCAGGAGGTTCGACAGCCTAAGGTACAGGCCCTTCGCCCGTATTGGCGTTCAGCAGTAGGTCATGCAGCAGTTGCCGAACCGCATCATCCAATTCCCCAGGCGCATCCCCGGGAGCCCTGTTGATAACCCGCTCATGAACCAGCGCCGCTAACTCGATGAGCCCAGGGCGGTTCTGGGGATCCTGGGCCAGGCACCGGCATATTAAGTTGATAAGCGGCTCGTCCACGCCGTTGGAGACGAGCTCTTGGCGGCGCGCCGAGAGCACCGTACCGAAGGAGAGGAACGTCGCGGCCCCCACGGTTATTTCTGTAGCTTCCGGAACCCGGTAGTCTCCCTCAGCCTCGTGGAGCAGGATGTACAACATAACCTGACGAAGTTCAGTGTATATCTTTAGAAAACTACCCGGGGCGAACATGTAGATGGACACACAGAGACGAAATAGCGCGCGCTGCGGAATAAGGGGTCAGACTCACCGTGGCTATGTCGAAAATGTTCAACTCGGATCCCGTGGGGGCGAATTGGGCGCTGTCAAGCGTTAGAGCCATTCCTCAGCAGCCGAATGTCTTATACGGTAACGACATTAACGGTAGAGAATTGCTTACCCGATCCGTTCCTGCCTTGCCTCCGGATCCACCACGTCTTCAGCGCCGCCGAAGTCTATCAGCTTTAATATGGGACTTATCACGTGCTCCGGATGCTGCAGTTCGGGAAGCAGGTCCCCGATGACGATGTTCTCGCCCTTCATGTCCAAGTGGGCGAGAGGCCCCGGCGCCATGCTCGGGAGGTTCCCCAAAGTCGTCGCCGACAAATCTGCCCCGCGGTCGTAGTAGGCCATTTCCAAGGCCGATCTAACCACTGCGTGACGGAAAGCACGTACAAACCAGTAAGCTTGTTTCAACATAGGGGGTAGTTCTGCCGGGGATTGGAAAGACCTACAGCACATGAAGAACCTCCACATGAGACGGTTCGGGAACGGCCTTTGGTACAAGGCGAGGTGCCTGTCGATCAAGTCCTGGAGCATCCCGTTCTCGGCGTACTCCATGTATATCCATCTCGTCATGTGGTGGAACGTCCCTCGAGCCTGTGAAAATGGAACGAGCGGGTCTTGGGGTAAGGCGATGCGTTCTATGATGTGTGGGCAAGCGCCGAGTCTCTACACGAACCACACCCGACTCGTCGAGTTAACCGACCGGGACGCACGCTTGATACAGAGCCGCGCAGTCACGCACCTGGAAAATATCCGCCTCATTGTTAAGCTCCATCAGCTGGTCGAGCCAATCGGGGTCTTCCTCGCTGCTGTCGTCTCCGCCGCTGTTGTCGTCTCCGCTGCCGGCACTGACCCCGTTTCCGCCGCCATCGAAGAAAGCGTCGGGGACTATCTTGACGGCTATCCTGCGCTGGTCCTGCTTGATCTTGTAGATGGCGCTGTTGCCCCCTTGGCTGAGGAAGCCCTCCCATACGAACCGGCCGTGGGGGTCGTTCGCGAAGCAGTCCCTCAGATCCTCCTGTAGCCTTTCGACGCGGTCATCTTGGCTCGACTGGCTCGACATAGCATACACGGGTGGTCACAGAGGCGCCCGAGGTCGTGTGTTCGAGAAATTATCGTCCAATCCATCGCGACAGGACATACCATAATGCAAGAATGTGATAAAGAAAGCCCGCATGGGTTCTCGTCGTCGAGAAACGACACAAAGGGCATCGTCGACCACAATGGGCTGTAATATGGGACAATGCTTTCGTCTCCGGATTCGGGTCTTTCAGATATCGCTTTGACCATTTTACGCCCGTTCTTGGCCCCCTTTTGCTGTATGCTTTGCTTTTGGGCCTCTTCGCGACCGCCCCCTTTCCGGCAACCCCCTTTCTTCACATTACCGGCTTTTCTTCATTTCATTCACTTTCTTCCCCTTTTTCCTTTCTTCCTTTTGGCCCGCCCCGGGCCCTACCCTTCTGAACTCGCATATCTCTAGTCTCTCCCTTCCCCCGTAACCTCCACCACCACGGCAATACCTGTCGCGGCGTGCACCATGCACTTAGACCACTGCACCAGGCTGCCGCGTCCCGCCAGAAGGGATAAAGAACTCAAGACCCAGTCTGAATTTTAAGTGGTCTTTATATGGGCGACGGCATCCACCTGTTTCGCCAATGCTGTAACTCCCCTTTCCCCTTTTGCTTTTTTTGGCTCTTTAAGCACAATAGCGGCCAAATCTATTAAGGGAGGTTTCAGCTGTTTTCACCCATAACTATAACGTCTTTCTTCCCCTTTAAGGACGCGCCTTACCTATCAGCCAGATATGAGATATCATAATATCCTCGATGAATCTCCTGGTAAACCTGCGAAGCATCGTGGTAGACTGTACATATTAAACCGAGATTGCAGGCTATGAATGGTACGCTCGCCCGGCCGTACTTGGGGTAGCTCATCTCATAGGGGCGGCCTCACCGTCAAGAAGCAAAAAAGTCCACTTGGCCAACTCGGGTAATTATGAAACGCATGCACTGCGTAAAGGACCGATTCTGGTACAGATTAGCCATTGACATATATCTCCTGTATAACCCGGGAGATAGGATAACAGGCAGATGATCGATGTCTGGTTGACATTGGTAGAGCAGCGTAGGAGTTCGCTCTTCAATCATTTCTTCCATTAATTACGTTCCAACTAATCTTAAACTCATGACGACTGTACAAGAGCGAGCTACACCTAACTCATTAGGAATGATATAGACCAGAACAATATATACACTGGAAGAAAAGCAACAACCGACATCCGATGGGGGACGTCGATGTCCACTTCCAATTCAGCCGGAAATCACCCAACCGAAATATCATGAAAAGAAACCCTGCCTAGTCCATGGAGACGGTGGAATGCACAAGGCGGGTATAGAGCCCGTGGGCGTCTAAGCTTAGAAGACGTACTGTGGGCTTGTTAGATCACAACCTTCGGGTGGATCAGGGAAAGAGAAATCTTACCGGGATGAAAAGATACGGGACTTGTCTCTCGTACTCCTTCCAAGCCTCGCCGTACTTGTTGCGGCAACGCTCGATGTCTCTCGAAGCGCGGTGGGCAATCATGCAGCAGAAGAACACGGGATAGAACCAGGGGAAAGGGCTCTTGAATCCCGTGATCAGACCCCAAGTGATGGCGAAGAAAGCGTCGCAAGTATAATGAAGCTTGCGGGCGTACCCGTACCATCCGTCGACCAGCAGCCTGTCACCGGCGGGAGTGTCGAGGGCCTTGGGGTTGTCGATGTAGATCCAGGGGAGAGCCGGGAACGTGTTGCGCTTCTCGAGCACGCCACGCTCCTTCGCACGGAAAGCGTTCTTCTGGCCGTTGCACTGGTCCCAAACGCAGTACACTGCAAGGTAGGACACATACAGCAGGGCTAGGGCGTATTTGTTCCACGCGTACTCAGACGGGTCGTGGTTGGCGAGATAGAGAGTGCAGTGGCAGTACGAGAGCGGCACACCGGCCATGTTCCAGAAAATAAGCATAAAGCCCCACTTCTCGTAGTACATGTCCCAGGTGGGAACGATAAGTTGTTCTCCCTTAGAGCAGGCGTTGGCATAGAGATAATGCGCCATGACTAGGAACATCACTTCACCCGTGACGTAACCATATTTTTCGTACTGCCGGGTTGCGGCCCCCACGCTCAGACCAAATAGAATGAACCAGGGAATGCGGACTTCGTAGAACATCTTGAAGTCGAGGATGCCGAACATGCGGGGGTTAAGCTCGGCGCCCATGAAGAAGTCGTAGATGGGGTAGCCAGTCATACGATGCTGGGCGCCACGCGCGAGCGCCGAGAAGTAGGCGACAAAGCTGCACAGGAATCCGGACAGAATGGCAACGGACATCAAGGGCCCGAATTCGTCGAGGAACGTGTAGATGGGGAACCAGCCAGTCAAGTGAAGAACGGCCATGACGAGAATGGTGAAGTAGAAGCTTGCGTAGGCGTTGCAGTAGTAGGTAAGCTGCCTGCCGCCCTCAAAGGGCAGAGGCTTGCCCTTGGCCCAAACACCCGGTAGGGTCATGTAGCAGACAGCTTCGAAAATGTAGTAGACCCAGTAGATTTTCCAGGCCCGGAGGTGGGGGAAAGCGCCAGTATAGGCCAGGTGGCCCATGTGTTTCAGGAAGTCAACAAAAGATTCTCCTTCGGCAGGCAATGGCGGCTTCCCATCGTAATACGTTGCGCCAATAAACATGTAGTACATAAGTAACGGGAATCCGATCATGAGGGCCAAGGCGCCCAAGCTACCGCCGAACTCGAAATGTCCGGAGTAGTCGATCCTGTGGTCCAGACCCGGTCGCCATCCGTCAATCAATTTCTCTTCGTGCGCATTGACCTTTCCGTTCTGCGCCCCATTTGTAGCACGGCCATTCTTTTCATTTGCGACAGCGGCGATTTTCTCTTCTTTAACGGGACTGAACGATTCCGCCTCGGAAGTGGCATCAGTCTCCTCCATGTGCTCCACGAACTTCCCTGTTCGGCGTCGCGGAGGTTTGCGCAGGGCGTTGTTCTCAGCGGCCGAGCTCGAGTCTCCGTCATCCGAAGCGCCCTCAACACCGGGGAATTGAGACTTGCGCCTGGTAGACCGGCGGCCTGGTGTTTCAACCATGCCTTCGTATAGCTCCTTTTTCCTAATTGGCGGTGAACAGGACACGTTAGCTTCTTTGCCGTTGTACCTTAACTCTACCGAACCACTGAACCATGCAAGCCACGCAATTGTATCATCGAATGCTGCTTTTTGAGGTATGACAAACCGCAAAGCCGTGCATTAAAAAATAAGAGCAACGATAGTGCAATATCTAAGAAGCATCGGGTGGTTCGGAGCGTCTTACCTAGGAGTGGCGCGAAGGGAATACCGGCCAGACATTGTGAAAAGGATCCTTATGGCAGGACCTAATTCGAATATTTATTATATCAATTGTTATATATAATAAGTATGGAGTGACAGCGCGCACTTAATGCTCGTCACCCGAAGTCAAGGAACGGGCGTCGGTGCGTGGTCTGTTGGGGAGAAAAAGCATTCAGTAGTTGGATTTCAGGAACCCGGAAATTTTATGCTTGTTATTGTTGTTGATCTCCGGGTCCTTGAGAATGGTGGTTCTCCTTACCCGCCTATCGGGGCTGTCGGGCCAAGCACGACTTGGTCCCCGGTCACTCGGGGAAGCACAAGCTAGTACTTTTACAGTAACGTACATTTGCCCCCCTTTTTTTTTCTTTTTTCTGGGACAGCTCGGTAGCTCTTCGGTCTGGTACTGGAACCAAACGAAGGTTTTGGAGCACTACTACGTATATGATATGTACCTAGAGGCTACAGCTGCGTGCCAAGCAGGACAACGCGTGAGTAACGCGTTGTTGCAGTCAGCACTTCATTGGGGGAAACAAGGCCATTCTGCTCAACCACCGGTGGCGCGTCCAGTTTTTCTCTAGATACATAGGAAGTCACTTAAGGTTCTTAACCTACATTGTACGTACATAGCAGTGTCTACAAAGTAAAATATTTCATTAAAGAGTAGATTAGGGATAAGCTTCAAGTGTTGAGACAGATTTCTCTTATCACATACAGTATATTCGCTTAACCTCAGGCGCGCTCGGGACCCGAATACGAGTATTACATACTGCCGAAGAGTCATCGATCGTGGAGCATCGAGTACGCCTGAAAACCCGCATCTGCGAGTTTTGACGTTCCGGAAGACTTCTGGTTCCGTACTAGTCTTAGCTTTACCGACCTTTCCTCGCATCTAAACACCTTCGTCTCTCGTAATATCGTCCATGCACAGGCCCGATCCGGCCTACCCCACAGGACCATCCGTCTTTTTCAGGGCGGTGCCCGCGGGGCGGTCCATGCCCTCGCGTACAGCATATCCTAGACGACGAAGTCTTAAAATGTTACTCATCATACCACGTATCATCTTTTGGGTGAGATGAAGTTTGTCCTGGACATCTCCTTTGACGACGACACTGTGGCATCGTCACAGATAGGGCCCGGATCGCCTGGCGTTCTCGAGTCTCCAGGATTGCGGTTGCAAATAGAAGATGATGTACGAGACAAGATGGATGGTGAAGCTAGGGAGTCCCTGTTGTTCTACTTCTCACTCTGGCCGGAACTGATTACCGACAATTGTGTCGGTAGATTCTCTTCCTACGTGGTTTGTCAAACGGGCGCAGACTCAAAGGTCCAAGGGGTAGGTACGGTAAGGTATTGATATGTATCCCGGTATCGAACATTTGACATTGATCTCGCTCGGTATACCATTGAACTACCAGTTGTTCTTGCGCCGTCCCCTTGACGTGTCCGTAGGTGCGGAAATCGCAATAAATGAATCGTTTTGTCGCCAATACTGAATTGCGCGATTCGATGGAAGCATCTTCATCCAAACAGGCCGGGCATGGACTGAAGATTTTGTTAGACGATATATCAAATACCGGTTATGCTCTATACCACGTGGCCAGCCAGGGGGCGCGGGAATTGAGCAACTATATACAGAGGTATGGACCGTCTAGTTACCCCTATTCTAACCCCTATTACAACAGACACGAAAAAAACCAGAAAACAGGGCTATGTAGTTATCTGCTTGCCTAATTCACGGCATATCATCAGGCCCCTATCGTCTGTATTCCAAATAATAGCATCATATTCTCCTCTTGTGGACTTGGGCAACTTTTTATGCGAGTCTTCTCTGTGTTTGAAGAGCGAATGAGTTCGGTTGGTTTGAGTCTTCGATACAAGGTACAGGTTCCATGGTGGTCCTTCCACTCGTGCTCGATGCGGATGATCTGTTCTTCGTTGTCGGGTCTGACATATTGCACCAATCAGAACGAGGAGAGCATCAGACAAGACGACTTCTGCCAGCCTTAGGTAGATTAGGGGCTCTTCCTTATGACAATCTCATCTTATAATGACAGATGACAGAACTTGACATATTCAGCAGACAGCTAGCAACAACACTGATGGTATCAAAAACGGTGGGTGCGAGCTCCGACGACTGAATGTATCGAATTGTAGGGCAAAAGATATCGGTTCAAGACTGTCCACGGATTACCGAGCATGCCGGTTTACCATGCATTACTACCTCCGCTCTAGGGGGCATAACATCTACCCCTTTTCTGTTTTTGAATCTGTCGGCGGCGGTTACCTGGTTGATATTCGGTATCTATTAGAAGACCGACTCCGAAATAAGTAGCATGGTATATGTGATTCTTGAGGGTTAGTGCTCTGTATCTAGCGCTTTCCAACTAAATGCGTTTGGAACCTCTAGTTGCAATATTTAGATGGAAACCTATGAAAGTTGACTTATCTCCCTGGACATGTTCTGCTTAGGGCTGTCCCAACCGTAGCGAGCAGGTAGATGGATATATATGTCCACAGCGTAGCCCGCACGATATCATGATTTCTCGATTCCTCGCGCCCTCTCAGAAGCCATTATATTATTTTTCGCAGCGATCTTCAGGGGGTCTCTCAGGGCAAACGTATACCCCCATGGCTGTAGCGATTCTCTGGACTACTACACCATTTGCTCAGTCTTATAATGTTGATGGCGATGTGTTGACTTCGACGATTTCAGTCTCCAGGCTCCCAAACCGGGTGCCGAAGGCACATGCATCAGAATCGTGAGATAGTCCTGGCATCCTAGTATTTGCAGCGGCTCCTCGTTTTCATTACTTTTCCTACCACCAGTTAGTTGAGACCGAGTATCGCCGCATCATGTATAAAAGTGCGCTTTTTTCCCGGCTAATCGCGTTTACATTAAGTAGACAAGATGCCCCCTCAGTCCGGCGAATGTTCAAGTGCGACGGGCCCATCCGTACCTATTTTTGAACACAAAACGGTCGCCTGAAACACCCGTCTCTTACCACGATTGGCTCCGTGATGACTCAGCCGGTTCGATGCATCACGCAGCCACACAACTGAGCCCGCGTCGATGCACGTTGGATCCGGCAACACCAGTAATCAGAGAATACGGCCTCGAAGGCGCATGAGAATGTTTGTAGATGTGTTACACGATGGGCGGTGCCCCTCTTTGGCCGCCAACATCCCGCAGCGGTTCGCCCCGTCATCTCGCTACGTGATTCGAGCAGCTCTTTACGTCGAGGACTCGACGTTACACTGGGCGCCTACCTAGCTGAAAAGGTCCCCAGGGCCTCACTGTCTGCGGCCTACTGGAACTACCGACATAAATGCTGCAAATTTTTTTTTTCTTATCTTGTTTTGCTGTTGCTTCGGTATCAATCGAGTATGCGGAAGAGGAGGCACACCCGTGCTGCTTGCTCGCCATGGCACCAACAACCCCTAAACTCTTTGGCGACACTGGGAATTCCCCGAACTTCTCATTTGGAAGCCCAGAAGATGCGCATGGCAAATTCACTTTCAACATCCCCAAACCGGGGCCGGCCGAGAGCTCTAAAGATGCCCCGAGAACGAACGAACCGAGTGGGATCGCGACACTCGTCGCAGAAGTGAGGGACTTGAAAGAGTTATTGAAGGTTTTGTTGAAGGAGCGAATACCGGAGCAGCAGAAACGTCCGTCAAAACCGATGGGCAACTTACTAACTGCACCCTTGTATGCCTTTTACGATGATGCAGAAATTCTAGATCTTGCAAGGAACCATTGTCCAAACGAGGCCGGAATGGGTGCCTTCAGAGAATATTTCCTGTCGCAGTTCTGCTCGTCGAATGAATGGACGGAGGAGGTAGACGACCAGATGCCTCAGGGCTACAAGGCTGTTTTCAGTTGCAAGGGACCCGAGGACTCGGTTCTTAGGGTCCATTGCAATGACTTTCATCGGCTTAAAGCATCCAAGAGACCGTATATAAAGTGGCCAGCGAGAAATACGCGCGCCGTGAGATGCCACCTAAAGCCCGAGGAGGCGAAGCACCTCGTCGAAGCAGACTGGCATTTAGATCTGGCCCAAGGGATTAAAATCGATGGCAAGATCTGTATTCGATGGAAGGTCCGACTGGAGCAGTTCAAAATTTCGTGGAGCCTCCTATACCTATATTACCTAAAGGACGGTAACATGGAATGTGGCCGATTCGATCGTCCTTTGTTCCACGCTGAAGTTGAAGATGGGTTGAGGGCAGCAGGCGTCCCTCTTTCACAACTCACTCATGTGAGTAATCCCATAGCGTTCGTTGCTGGCCGATACGCTGACTCGTGAACTACAGGAGGTCATCAGTCCGGGGAAGATATGGTAAGAACCGAAAAGTCGGTAAATATCAGTTGCTAACAAGCGCAGGCTGCTTAACCCCTGTCACGAAAGCACAATCAATTTCGATCAGATAGCATTCCTCTCGGCGCTTCTGCTTCACCCTTGGGACATGAGCAGTAGTCTGAACTTTTCAGGCACACTGGACGATGGCAACCAGTACACCATCGCCCTCGACACCTTGTGCTCGTTCGCGGGCCCGTGGAAGCCGCTGCATTTAAGGAAACGAGTCTGCCTCTTGGGGGAACCTGATTATGACGGATCACGTGCAGCACCAGAACTCCCAAGATTCTCCTTCTATAGACGTCATGAAATCCGTTGCTTCTCGTCGCGAGATCCGAACTTCACGGGGTCGAAATACGGAGATGTGCCCTCCGACTCCTATTTAACGGGAAACCGACACTTACCACACCACTTCCCGATTCCGTCCCACATAAAACCGAAAGGTCTAGCAACAACTCGGCAATCCGGCGTCTTCCCTTCGCTGCTCAAAGGAATGCAGAGGCGTTTCACGGAGAAGAGACTCTCAGTTGTATGTCTTGCCTCTGATTTTAACTACAAATCCGGCATGCCCTCTTTCCGGATAATGGTCCTCAACGATTTTCTAGAAATTACTTCGTGTATAGAAGAGGACTCCAAGAACTGGGAGGCTCATGGGATAAGAATTGAAGGGCCAGCATCGTGGCAAATGGCTTACCAGGCCGCCATCTTCTACCTTATTCCCTTCTGGGAACGAGAATGGGTCAGCTGCCTTGACGAGCTGGATAATAGCGTGAGGGTGAAGGTGCGTTCCAACTAAGATGCACCTACCGGTCGAACGGGCCGCAATTTGCTAACGCCACTCGTCAGGTGGAAGACATAATGGACCCGAATACCAAAGATAGCATGATGTTCGATGGCTCGTTCATCCGGTCGCGCTTCTACTTTGAGGTGATCCAGATGCTGCGCATCTTCTCTGACATGATCCGCGAAACGGGGCGAGACCTGCAAACGATGGTTTGCGACCCCAATATGGCAAGCCACCTGTCGTGGAAGGACGATCACGACGAGGCCTTGCGCGAGAACTCGAAGAGGATCCTCCGCGCCAACTGGGACGTCGTCGAGGCGAGGCAGAAGGACGCAGAGAAGAGACTGCTAGACCGAATTGTGGAGCTCTCAGGGGACATGCAGAGCTTGAGGGACGGTGTAAGCCAGCCCACCTTGGCGACATGACCGTGATTATGTCTGATCTACACTAACGGTAACGCGTAGTTGTTCAATGCAACGGCCCTGCTCGAGGCATCTCGTTCCACGGCTATGGCGCGCTATGTGTTTGTCTTCACCATCGTGACTGTCGTTTTCCTGCCTCCGAGTTTCATCGCGGCGAGTATTTCCATGGTGTTGTAGCTTAGGGGACTCGAGGCTCTAACCGTGCAAACAGACCGTCTTCAGCACCCAGTTCTTCAACAAAAAGGAGACGGCCGATACGATCGCTGTGTACAGGGACTCGACCGTTGCGGTCGCTCTGGTTACGTACGTCGTCGCGATTATCATGGTATGTCTGGCCGACAGGCTTGGCCTCATCCGTCAGGTGTGGATTCCAGTTGTATCCGGGGTAAAAACAATGGTGCCGAGAAGGAGACATGAGCCACAGAAGTTGCAGGAGAAGGATACAACTTCAGACAATGCTGTGGTTTAGAATCGCAAGAATATTTCTGAGAATACGTCGCAGGCGACATTATATCCTTAATAGTAACTGTAGTTAGTACTTCATATTGAGGTATGTTAGCATAGTCATCGTCTATGGTGTTGGCAGGACGATCGTTGAGCCGGTACTCATCGCCGTGGTAACAATGACCCCCTTTATGTCTCAGGAAACAGTGTTGAATAATACTTGCTTGTGCAGGGGGAAGATCTTAACCTTCACTTGTCAGATCACTGAGAAGTTGTAAGGGTTTCAAAAAGTAGTGACCTGCCGTTGATGATTTATAAGTAAGGAAGCCACCACAGGCGCAAGTAGCTTTCCCCGACAGCCGTGCCTTCCCAGAGCATTTCAAGCAAAGCCACCTTTGGAGTCCTCATTCACCAGCATCTCCGCAAATACAATTCTTTCCCTTCCTTTTGCTCATAGTCGTAATAATCAGGATTCCTACGCTCTTAAATCATTAGCTGATCCTACCATTTTCTTCCCCCAGTCAAAGTCGTGTCGAGTACAGTCTATGCCTTTTTTCGAAATTCTTCACACTTCCCTCAATCAGGAGTAGTTGTAGCAGTATAACCACGAGTGCGAGACTGTAATCCCGCCCACGATGTTTGCCCGTCTTTACGGGACGCAGAATCCGAGCCCCTTGGAAAGTGACGCAACACAAGGCACCACGAACTCGAAACGGCGTTTGTTCGACAGTAATGAAGACGAGACTGTGCGCATCCGTCCTTCAAAACGGCGCGCCGCTATACAGAATGAAGGTTTGAGTAGTCTGCGGCTCATAGACGACGATGAAGTCGATCCACACCTGCGTTCTCCCAAACTTAGACCACGCTCCTCCATTGCTCCTCTCTTTGATAGGTATCCTGCCTACACGAACCGCGAGGAGAAAGCATATGACGACTCGACCCATAATCAACGCCATCGTGGCAGCCCGTCTCCTCCGCCGGAACATCCCTTGGCGGCCAGCATCAAGAGTAAGTTCCCGTTCAATCCGTATACTGTATCCATCCTCCCCATTCACCGTTCTTAGCCAAGCTACGGGAGGCTTTCCTGAGCAAGACGGCCACGGAGTCGCGGACATATGCCCAGGAAAATGCCGTACTAACACTTGAGAAGATGGTTACGTAGACCTTAGAACCGAACACTACTCGAAGGCTATGGACCAACTCGAAAAAGCACAAGCAGAGCTTACTATCGAGGTCAACGACGCTCTTAAGGCTGAGCACCAAAGGCTGGCGGGTCTAGCGAATCAGAGCGCCCAGATACATGCGCCTCTTTCAGATGAGGTTGTTGATTACTCGGCCAAGAGTGCTGACGGACAACATCGCACCGTGAGCATCCCTATCAAAGACGCGATTACATCTTTCGAGAAGAGACTTGAAAGCACGGTGGAGAGTCTCGATTCCCTGTGGGCATCTTGGGAGGAAGCGCAGGCTGATATCGAAACTCTCCGTGACGAGCTATTTCCCCGCTCCGCATCCGACGGTAGCAAGGCGCCCAGTTCGAACTGGGCCAAACTGATTGCTTCGATTGAGGGATCTGCTGATAGCACCTCTAACGAATTGGAAGAGGAGCTCAAGAAATTGGCTAGGGAGACAGTCAAGGAGTTCGAGAAGCATGAGAAGGTATGACAGATCCAAAAAAGGGCTTTTCGCTTTAGTTCGAAACGGAGGAACAGAGAAAGCTAATACATATTCAGCGTTTCATCGATGCTATCCAAAACGAAGGCCGTGGCGTCGTACTCGAGTCCATGCTCGGCTAGTAGGCGAACCAATTTACTCATGAATGGCACATCTAATCAATAACATCGGGATGTTTCGGCCATTGTTATTAGTCGAGCGGAGCAAGCCGGAACTTATGATGCTATTACTGTAATTAGCTGTCTGGGGTTAGGTTGAGCCCCTTAGAGACGTCGTGTCGGGACATAGGAAAAGACCTTGTAGTCAAGATATATCGTTGTGGCATACTGTCATGATTGTACCGTAACACTGATTTGGTGCAGTGAGACCCCCCTGGCCCCCTGGAGACCAAGCAACCGACGACTAGGACTTGTGAAGCAATTACTAGGTGTGCCGTGCGAGAAAGGTTAATGACGGTAGGCGGCGACAGTAAACTAAAACCCAAGGTCGTTCTGGGAGCTCTTCCAGTTACAACTTTGAATCATTACCTCGAAAACTCACTCACCTAATAATCTCGCCTGAAGACTGAGGTTGGCTCTAGGGGAGTTGTCTAGGGGCTGTACCTAGGGGATTACCTAAGGGGCAGGTGTCACGTGATCCCGCCGAGGCTAGGGAGATGTATTAATCAGTGATTATTCCATACTCTCGTATTTAGATGGTAATGGGGAGCAAGCAATATAGATATACATAGAGTCTCATAGCGATAGAATCGCAAAGACAAGGTGTTCACATTGCTCTGGCCAGGAGGAAGATTTCCTGTTGGCGTTCATGATGCTAGGCTCCCCAGGACCATTCGTCAGCTGTTTCAGAAGTCAGAAGCATAAATAGTAATATGGGGCCCCTGACGTAATGTGTTGATAACGGCGCAGCTATTTACTATGCGACGCGATATTCGCAGTTGTTGCAACTGTCTCTGTCGATATCTTCTGTGGCAATGGCATCGCGAAATCCGAGCTCATGGTTAGCGTTGACCCCTTTTCTCACCCCTTTAACCTACCTTGACTAGCTAAACTAAAGAGGAGTCGGAAAGAGCGCTAGACACCAACTCGGGTTTGCTAAATCCACATTGAAGAAGTCAGGGACTTGGAGTTGCGGAGCTGTGCCCACAATTATCCTCTTTGCAGCATCAGCAGACACATTTCGTACAGCCCTCATATGCAAACACGTGGCTAGGCAGAATCCGAACAATCCCTATAAAACTGCGCCCCAAGGGAAAACAGGAAAAGCAAAGAAAAGTACCAGCTGAATACTTTGTTACGCAGGACCATCTTAGTGCTATGCTAAGTAAGAACTTTATGCGGTATTGGGGTGGTTGTTGGATATCGGAACAAAAATAGCTAATACTTAGCGCTAAGCCGTAAAGGAAAAAGATCTCCACCGATTGTAACGGTGTAACCTGTACGAGTCTGAGACGGGGGAGGGTCAACTGGTATCAGCAACAACTGCGAAACGGTGAACGAACGATTGAACCACGCCCACCAACACCACCGCTTTACCCTTCCTTTACCTTGCATAACAATGTATCATTCCTCATTTTTGAAGTAGCAACAACCGACGACTATTTTCCCGCGTCGCATTCCTTTCTGCTATAGAGTAGTGATTCATGGTATATCGACATAACGCGAGACGTACCTCAACCTCCACCGAGCAATACATACCCATACATTTCCCTCCCCTATCTGTATCTACCCTTCACCGACTGTAAGCCTTTGTTGGTCGGACGAAACAATGACCGCATTAACAAAGAAGCCGTCGCACTCTGCCACCGTCAACGGTCGGCTTTCTAATCCCAATTTGACTGACAACCATCCCTCGACTCCGAGACTACAACGATCCAACACGTCTACGTCTCCTGCACCTGGTACCCTCGGCACCACCCCGACCCGAAGGGCATCGCTCAGAGGCGGTACCGCGATGTCGGCTCGTGCAGCTGCAACCCCTCGGGCTTCTTCTTCACTGAGTCATACCTCGGATGTCGACAGCGACGCGCGCGCCGAGGCCATCGCCTTGATTGATGACTTGAAAGAACGACTAGCAAAGGCCGACACCACGGCGGAGCAATATAGGAAACAAACCGAAGTTCTCCAGACGAGGTTGGACGAGACCATAAAGGAACAAGTCAAGCTCGAGGAGAGGGTGCACGAGAGCGAGGAGCAAATCGAGGCCCTTCAAAATGAGAAGAGGGAAGCTGCAAGACAGATGCGTGAAATGGAAACTATATACGAAGCTGAGAGGAGCTCTATGTTGAAGGAGAAGGAGGAGATGTCCAACAGAGAAGAGGAAATGCAGGCTGTCATTAACAGATTAAAGGACACGCTCAACCAGAGAAATGCTGACGAGGAGAACCGGCCAACAAGACAATGTGGGTACCTGCTCTGCATTTTCCTGCGTCTCTGCGTGTCATATCTAGGACCGCTTTACTGATTGGGCACAATAGCGACCGCTTCCCCCAGCGTAGAAAGCGGGAACTTTGCCCCTCCCTCATCCATCCAGCGAAGCGATTCCCGAAACAGCTCGAAACTTCTGCTTCAGAAGGACAAGCTGATCGAATCGCTACGCCTTGAGCTGGCCGAGGCACAGATCAAACTTGTCGAGTCGGAGAACCAAGGCGGCGGACGCCTGCATGAAGTCGAACGACTGCTCATGGAAGCTCGCATGGCTAATGCACGACTAATGGAAGATAACGAATCCTACCAGCTGCTATTGCAGGAAAAGACACTTCACGGCGATTTCGGCAAGGGCGACTTCAGCTACATGGGCGTGTCTGCTAATCAAGATGCCCTCAACGCACTCGAAGGCCGTTCAAACAACGGACGTCCAAGCAGTGTCACCGCAGAAACGACTACGGCCACCAGTTTGGCAGACGAGCTGGGTTCTGTAGGCGACGACTCCGCAGAGACGGAAGAACATATTCGCCGCCTGGAAGCCGAACTACGCGCAGCGAAAGATCAGAACAAGGCCTTGACGCTCTATATTAACAAGATCATCGAGCGTCTCCTGCAACACCAAGAGTTTGAGCACATCCTCGATACATCTTCTGACGCCAAGCCCAGCGGTGATGTCCACAAGGAACTCCCGGCTCCGCCATCCGAGCCACAGGGTAATGGCGGTTTCCTTCAACGCGCCAAGTCGATGGCCACTGGCGGCAACCGACCAAAGCCCAGACCTATCTCCATGGCAAAGGCCGCCCAGCCAGTCGAGCCGCAGCAACCGTCGGCGCATAGTAACCCCGAGACGGCGCCGCGGATCCCTATTATGCTCGGCAGGTCGCAGAGCACCGCGCGCCGCTTCCCCGGTCGGCCCATGAGTGAGCAGTTTGTGGGGGCAGCGGGCGTCGTCAACGCCATGTACAAGGGGCCCGACGGGCCATTGTCCCCGACGTTCAGCAACTCGCGGCACTCGCAGTCGTTCTTCTCGGCATCGTCGGGCATGTCGACGCCGCGCATCGGCTCGGGCGCCACGGGCAACTTCCCCGGCAGCATGCGTAGCGAGACGAGCAGCGTCAGCGGCGACTCGGCGTCGGGTGCCGGCGACGGGACGACGACGGCGGCGTCCTCGACTGCGGCCAGCATCACGCAGAGCCCACCTCGTGGCGGCGAGAAGAACGCCACTTTCACGGGCAACAAGCCCCGTCCCCTCCGGCTCGTCCAGGAGACGGCCGAGGCGAAGGAGAAGGAGAACCAAAGCAACAAGCGGTCTAGCTGGATCGGCTGGGCGCCCTGGGCCAAGAAGGACGACGCCCCCCATGCCCCGAGCGAGAGTATCAGGGAGTAGGTGGCTTGCGTCGAGCGTGATCCATCCATCCCCGGTTGCTGTTGCTGAAGCAACAGGAGGGTGTCAGCAAGTAGGGAATAGGGCAATGACCTCTTGATGTAGTAGTTATGGAGTTGGTCCATGCCGTTAACTGGGTGGTGGTTTCGAAGTTTATACATGTTTGTTCTTATCATTCCGTTCTACGACTCCATTCTACGACGACGACTTAACGAGCAATGCCGACGAAACGAACGGACGCTTTAAAGAAAAATTGAAAAGAGAGAAGAGACAGACACGGATACGAGAAGAAGTAGAAGGCACGCAAGGAGCCATTAGTATTATCCTTGGGTACCCATGCTAGGTAGGTAGCTAGTCACGCACGTATTAGGTAGATAGATTGGGAGCGGAAGAGGCAGACAGGCAGATAGGCAAGGTGTATATAGCGCAGGGAAGGGGGAGAAGAGAAGAAGCTCGCGTATTTGTTTTGCTTGCTTGCCTTGCCTTACCTTGCCTTGCCTGGCTTGCTTACTTTCGACGGCGGGAATGATTACGTTTTTATTTATTCCTTATATCTTATTTTTCCTTTCTCTCCCGTTTGACCTGAACCAGTAGGATGGTGTGATGGATTATCCTGTTCGTGCTTCGTGTGTCTCGTCGTGACTGGTGATATTGCGTACTTACTACGTAGTAAGGCTGGGTATGCTTTTACATCTACACCGGCGGGCAGATATATCCTCCCCCCTTCTGTATAGTTTTCTGATTCCCGAAATCAGGGTCACGTAGATCTGGTTTATCAAACGCCGTATTACCTAGGCAGCGGAAGGTAAGTAGGTAGGTAGGTAGGTAGGTAGGTAGGTAGGTAGGTAGGT
>QJOA01000702.1:0-33285 GCA_004155915.1 Monosporascus sp. CRB-9-2 | reverse complement strand
TTTTTATTTTTTTTTTTGTTTTTATATTTGGTTTTTTTTTTTTTTTTTTTTGGCGGGATCGTTATCGTTAATAGTAATAAATTATTTAATTTTTGCCTTTTTAAATAAAAAGGTTATTTCAATAAGCGAAGGACGTTTTTTACTTAATTACCTTAATTTTTAAATTATTATTATTAATTCTTTTGTTAAAATAACCCTTTTAGTTAACATTTGCATAAAAAAAATAACGATATTATAAGGTTTTTTTATCGTATCCTTAATTATAAGATTATCGTTAATTAAATCTAATATTATTTCGTTATTTTTATTATTTACGCCGTTATAACCGCTTTTTTTAGGTTTAAACTGGTTCGTAATTATGAGTCAGATTTTTTTTACGTATTTTTTAAAATTTTCGTTAAATATAATGCGATTTTTGGCAAAAAAAAACGGTTTTATCGGCCTTTTTAACGTAAAACTTTTTATCCGGATTTTTTAACAAATCGTTAATAAAGGTTTTTTAAATATTATAAATATCTTCGCCGTTATTCTGGACGGTTTCTTTGTTAAAGTTTACCGTATTTTAAATAATAGTTACTTTACCGATTACGTTATCTTAAGTTCCGGCTTGGTTATTATATTAAATAAGAAAAACGGTTAACTTAATAAGTTTAATAAAGATGCCGTTATCCTTTTCGTTTTAGTTATTCATATTTTTTTCGTTATTAACGTTGCTGTCGAATAAATCGGCATTTACCGAAAAAGTTATAAATAAAGGTTTATTATAGTAGTTATTTTGTTCGTTATCCTAAACGCTAAAAGTTTCCTGGGCCGAAATGACATTATTAACGGTTATATCGTTTACTATCGCAAGATTATAATTAAATTATTCGTTTTTAGTAATAAATTGAGCGGATTTTGCGTTAAAATTAATTAAAAAATATATAAGGTTATAAAAAATTATTAATTTATATATAAAATACGGCAAACCGGTAATAACGAAAGAAAAAAAAAAGATAAAAAATTGCTTTTATATAGTTAAAAATTTTAAAACCGACGATATGTACTTTCCTAATAACGTAAAATTTCCTAAAAAAGGTACAAATAATTATCTGTTATACGAAAAATATAACCGAAATTTAATTAAAAAAATATAAAATTTAAAGTAAGTATATAAAATATATAGAAAATATAAATAAAAATAATTAAGTAACGAATATTCGGAATATTTAACGAATATAATAAAATAAATAAAAAATATATAACGAATATAATTATTTATTTTTTACTAAAATTTTTCTTTTTTATTAAAAAAAAAATATAAACGCATATTTGTTATATAACATCTTAATACCGCTAGGGCGGATTAAATCCCTTCTTTTGGTATTCCGCCGGCTAATTAATCGGGTAAGTTTTTTTGATATTCGATAACAATTTCGTTAATTATAACGAAAAGGTTTTTTTTGGTACGTTATATATTATCCTTAGCTGTATAGCCTATTTATTTAAGGAGATATTTAATCGACGGGTTCTTTTTGTATTAGCGAATCTAACGATTTACGATACCGTCGATCTCCCACTTTTATACATCACCGTTTACAACTATAGGGTTAGGTTTAAATACGTTCCATCCGAATAAATTTTTTCCTTGCTTTGGCCTATACAGTTATATTACTAAAATAATAAGGTAAACCTTCCAGCTAATAAGAAGGTTTAATTTATAAATTTATTATTTAATCCGTTCGAAAACCTTAAACGGGCCGGTTCGGATAAGGGATTATTTCCGTTTAAGTTAACCAGGTAAATGGTAACCTTAATGCAGCCTAAGGTATACCGTATCGTATTTCTTAAATTTTGCCGAAATATAACGGTTATCGTATCTTTTTTTGGCCAGCATATTAGCAAAATCGGCTAGCTATATGGCTTCCTAGGCGTAATTTTCTTTTACGACGTTTATCGCGTTTCCCGAAATTACCGTTCCTTTTTTTTCGCTTAATATATTTAACGTTAACTTTGGTTAAAAACCGAATGATAATTCGTTTAAAAATCGTTTTATTATAACCGTTAGCAAGTTATTTAAGTAATATTGCAAAGTAGGTATTATATTCGTTTAAAAAATATCGGGGTTTATAGTTATATGGAAATATATGGCGATCTCGACGGTTTGTTTTTTTTTTTTCGATAATTTATCTGTTTATGGATAATATACGGTAAAAAAAAAACAGCTTAATTTCCAAAACGTCGAAAATTTTATCCCATAAGGCAAAAATAAATTTTAGGTTCTTATCGTTAATTATCCCCGTAAAAGGTTCCTAATTGCAAAATTATAATATCCTTAATATTATTATCGCCTAATCCTTAATTATATATCGTATATTGCTAAATATTAATAACGATTTTTTGCTAGCCTTATACGAAATAATATATAGGTTATCCAAAATACTATATCCGGTTAATACTTAGAAAATATCTACGGACGCCATTTCCGGCATGTCCGTAATAAAGTCCATAATTATCGTATAATACGGTAATCTAATCGCTGGTAAGGGCGATAATTTTCCTAATAACTTAATTCGATCGGTCTGGTTTTTTGGGCAGATTATATAAAAGTAAAAATATTTCGAAACCTTAAAATATTTTTTTGCGAAATAAAGGTTACGTAAAATTTTTTTATGCCTTTTTTATTAAAATAATACTTTTTATCGTAAATTAACTTTAATATATCTTTAACGTAAGTATAAAAAATATATAATCCTTTATAACCGTTAAGCCCGACATAATATAAAAAATTATTTTATA
Source organism: Monosporascus sp. CRB-9-2 (assembly GCA_004155915.1). Taxonomy (NCBI): domain Eukaryota; kingdom Fungi; phylum Ascomycota; class Sordariomycetes; order Xylariales; genus Monosporascus; species Monosporascus sp. CRB-9-2. The sequence continues at coordinate 30,507 of QJOA01000702.1, read as the reverse complement.
ATTTATATAATCGGTATTATTATTTTTTACATTTACCGGTTTTCATTTTTTATAATATTTAATAAATATGTTTATACTAATAATCCGGAATGTATCCTTTAACGATATAAACCTTAAACTTATTATTAAGGATAAAAATAATTTAGATAACGATATTTTTTTCCGTTAAAAAATATTAAACGTTACTCTTATCCTATATATCGTTTAATTCGTTAAATTGGTTTCGTTTAAATACCTTTTAATCCGAAATTAATATAAGCAAACGAAATAACGTATTTAGTATTATATTAAACTTTTCCGAAATATAATATATTTTTAATTAAAACTGTAATAAATAATTAACGGTATTAATTAATATAAAATTAATTTTGTTAAGGTTTATGGTAATTAAAAATATATAAATAACGATTTTTTTGGTAAAAGCGTAATCGGTAAAAACGTTAACCGGAAATCGGTTAAATTAAATAAGTTTTCGTAACTTTTATTATCTTTATACTAAAATAACTATTTTTCCCTTTATAAATCCGTACTTTTTTTTTATATTAAAAATTAATTTGAATATAAAAAGGATAAATTTAATTTTTATTTTAAGTATATTTTGCCGGGAATAACTTAACCGTTTTATTCGTCGGTTAGCTAAAAATCGATAATATTATACCTTTTTTTGCAAGCGTTTATTTTTAAAAAAAGGGTTTATTTTTTTAATGGTAGTAAGTAACGTATTAAGCGTATTAATAATTTTAAAGTTGTTTTTATACCTTTATTTTTTCGGCCGTAAGTACGAACTTAACTTTGGAAATATATATTTATTTTACTTGCTTTAATATTTTAGTAAGTAAGGTTCTTAATTTTTTAAGCTTTATTAATAATTCGGTTTTCCGTTATTCGAAAGGTATAGCTTTAATACCAAACTATACGATTCCTTTACGTAACTAGGTTATTATATTTAAATAGGTTTTTAAAACGTTAAACGTATTAAGAAAAATAAGCTTTTTAAAAACGTTAATACGGTTATCCGTTTTAAATATTCCGTTTCCGTTAACGTTATAACTTAGTAAACGGATTAAAGGAAAACTAAAAAAGAATTTTTTCGCATTAATATAAACCCGTACCTTATCGAATATCTTTAATACAATACGTAAATATTTTAAATATTTTTTAATACTTATATTAAAAATAACGATATCGTTAATATATGTACGTATAAAGTATTTATATAAGAAAAACTGTTTATTTATAAATCGTTAGCCGAAAACGGCGAAATTACGAAATTTTCTTAATATAACGTTAAACTTTTCTAATTTTCGGGGATTAATTACTATTATATGGTTTCGGTATTCCGTACATATTGGTAATTGGAAAAAAAAGCTAGATACGTCGAAAAAATTAAATTATATCTTACCAGTTATATCGTTCATAATATTTTTCTGGTTAATACAAGGTATATATTAAAGATAATTATTTTATTTAAAAGTTTAAGGTCGGTTATTACGTAACTTTTTTACTTCTTAATATCCGGTTTTTTTTATATAACGAAAACCGAAACTGCTATAAAAATAAATTCGTATTTAAAAAATATCTTCCTTTAAGCATAAAACTAATTATATTTCGTATCGAAAAACTAACGGTCCTTAACGTTTAATAAATATATCTTAACCGGCTTTAATTATTCCTACTATCCATTTATAAAATCGATACGTATTTTATGTTTTTCGGATATAAATATAACGCTTTTATTCTTAAATATATTAAAGCTATTAACCAGGTAACGGATTTTATTGTTAATTATAAGGTTGCTATATGTAATAATTAATCCGGTTTTGTATTTAATAAATAGCACGTTTATTAATTTTGTAATACCGTATAAAGGGATATAAAAGTCCGTATTAAAACGTTCGGTTATTTTTATATCTTTATCGTTTTATGTTGCTGCAAAATAAACTTTCTTAATTGTTTTAACTTATTCGTTTCGGATTATACCGGCCTTTTAATATTAATGGATATTATGTTAATTAATTAATTAATCTTTTTCGTTATTATCGTAATTATGGATAATATTAATCTTTTTATTCTTTTTAATTATAAAAAGTTATGCTTTAATATTATAAAAGATAGCTTTTTTTGGGCTAAATTTATCGATAATCAGGTCGAACGTATTTGGATGGTTTGTTGTTATATATAAAGGTTATATTATACGGTTCTTTTTGTCCGTCGGTTTAAGCAAGTTGGCGTAATTTACGTTAATAAAAGTTATAATTATGGCAGGAATTATTATTATATAGGTAATTATAACCTTTCGTCGTATAAGTTTTAAAAATATTATTTTAAAAATTTCCTTTTTTATTTTTATGTTAAAAATTAATCGGAAAGTATAATTTCCTTTAACGAAATTAATTTTAATACTGTATTGGAATAGAAATTCGGTACTTAATAACATTTCTGGTCCGAGGCCGTCGATTACGTTGGCTTTAATAATAAAATGGCCGTTAATTTACGTATCCTTAATTTGCCTTCGTATATAAAAATCGAATTCGATTTAGGTATTAATAAAGGTTTTCGAATTAATATTTTTAACGTAAATAAGGTTTATTTTAGAAAATTTAAATTTTTTGATTTAAGTAATTATTTATTTTCGGTCGACGAAAATTAAAAAGTTATTTATATTTATGTAAATATCGACTGGACGTACGTTAACGTCAGCTTCAACGTTTACTTTTAGGTACGATATTTTTTGTTATATATAATTTTTTAAAACCGGCTTTAAGTCGGATTTAATTATTTGTTTATCGTTAAGGACGAAATATACGGTGTTATTAACGTTAGTAACCTTTAAAACGGGCGTAAAAAAATTGATTAATCGGATCGTTTTAAATATTGCTTGTTTTTTAATTAAATATTTGTTTTAAGTATGGAAATCGAAAAAAGCGGCCGTACCGTATACGGTGTTTTACCGTTTATATAAATAGTTCGTTTTTTTTGGCGCTTTTAATATTTGATGTTTCGTTAAACTTTTTAAAATATACGAAGTAAATATTATCGATAACGTTTTTTTCGAACTATATTTAACTTTTTTCGTAATTAGGTTCTAGCTTAATTTCGCTTTCGTTAAAGTAGATATAATTATTAGCTTATAAGGTAAACTGGTAATTTTTAACGTTGTTTTCGTATTTTTATACGAGCTTTTCGTTAAGGAACGTATAGGTTTTATCCTAACGTCGGGTTTTTTAGCCAAATTTGCGGTACCGTTTGAAACGTTATTAAAAAGTTCCGTAATCCGGGTAACTTAAATGTTTTTTATGTTTAAAGCGTTAAGGAAAACGTAATTTTTTACGTCGTTATCCTTATTTTTGGTAAATTCTTAAGTAACCGCGGGGGCTTGAATTATATAAACGGAATCCGGGTCATTCTTAATTACGTTATAAAAACTTTTAACGTTAAAATCGCCGGTTATCGCGGTTATAATTTATTTAGTTAGCCGTATCGTTTTAGTTATCCGTATTATTATATACGTTATTTTATAAAGTAATAATAACTTTCGGCGTATTATTTAATTTAACTTTTTTAAACTTTGTTTTATTATTAACTTTATTTAGGTATAAAGCGATGGTATTTTATTTTTTAGGTTGGGGATATAATATCCGGAATACCGGATACAAATTTTAATATAAGTACGTAAATAGCTGGAAATCGGTCGTATTTTCCTATAATTTTACATACCTAAATAGCTTTATAATATAAACTTTAATTAATTTCTTTTTTTTTTTATCTTTAAAGATATACCGGTTTTGGGCTAATTATTTCTAAACTTTTTTGGCTTAACCTTAAATTATTTTAATATAACGTTTAAAAAAGTTAATAAACGTACCCGAAAATAATACTTATCTTTTTTGGAAAATTGTTACTTTTATTAAATTAAAGCTTTTTTACGAAATAAGGTCTAGGTTTTTTTAAAAATAACGGATTTTCGGTTAATTATATTAAACTATTTCTTTATTTTTTTGGCCTAAAGGTATACGTTACGGTAATATATTTATTTTTGGTTTTAAAAAATATTTAAACCGTTATGTTTAGTTTTCTCGACGTCGGGTTAAAATAATTTAACGTTAATTACGCGGATTTTATGTAAATTTATAAATTCCTTAGTTAAAATTTGGCCTCGCGGAATAAGCATTACGCCTTAATTAACGCGAAACTTTTTTACCTTTTTAAAAAATAAGTAAAAGTTTGCATTATGCCGTCGTCCTTATTTATAAATATAAATAAGTCGGGTTCGTCGTTTTAACTAATCTTTTAACCCGATAGTCCGGGGTTTCCTAATAAAAGGATTAATATACCTTTTTGGTTAGGGGTTAAGTAAGCCGGGGTTCCTTTTAAGGTTCGGAATTTCTGGAACTTTGGTTCGGTTATCAGTACGGATATTGGTTTTGGCTTTCAAGGCTTTAATTTTCAAGGTCCTGGTTTTTAAAGCTTAGTTTTATTCCTGTTACCGTTACGGTAATTACTTTTATTAATCTTTTTAAGGTATTTAATTATATTTATAATTTTCTTTTCAAAAAAAAATTACTAAATTTTTTAATTTATCGCAAAAAACCTCAATATAATTATAAATTTATTTAAATTATTAATCCAAAAATTTATTAAGTTAATTTTAATATTTTCAAAACGCGGCGGAATATAATATTTCGGTAATAATTATACCGTAAGGGTTATTAAATACAACGTTTAAGTAAAAAGTTCTTTTTAAAATATATAAGGTACTTGGATATTTTCGTTAAACGATAAAGTTATCGGGGTATTTAACGATATAGGCGTAAACTTTTCGTATTTTTTTAAGTTTTCTTTTTGTAAATATAACTAAAGGTATCAAATTTGTTGCTAAGTATTACCAATAACTCCCCCTTAAGTAGGCGGAAAATAACAGAATAATAAGGAAAACTAATTTAAAACTTCGGGTAATAGGCACCATTTATTAAGGATTACGGCATTAAAGATATAGATAACGGGGAAATAATAAATAATAATAATATTTAACTTAATACTTTTTACGTATCATAAATAATTATGCATTAAATACGTATAACTATGTAAAAATGTAAGTCTTGATAATAGTCTATTATCAAAAACTACTGGGGACTAAAAGATATAAATAATCGGGACGCCTATCAAGCGGGCCCAGACTACTGTAATCCCTAACATTTATATGGAAATATATAAAAAATAAGATTATTTTTATATATTTGCTACTTTATTCGAATATTAACCTTTAACCATTTAACATTAGCTTTTTTTACATTTTTAAGCAGAAATATTATAAGGAGTTACGCAAAACCGGCGGAATGCTTACGATTATTCCTTAATATAAATGCCGTATGCTAAAAATACATTGTAATGTTATAAAATCTGCTTTTATCGATAAAAATATTAAAACCGGATAATATTATACCGATACATTTCCTTTTAATTTTAAAACGGTATTAAAAATTTCCGAAATAATACCCCAAGCGGCCCTTAAACCAAAAACATTACCGGAAAAAATAATTACAACCCATAACGAAATCGTCTATATTTCTTATAAAATTAAGCAATTACAAAAAAATATACGAACGGCCGTACGTAACTATACGAAAGCTTTTTGCGATATACCAAATACAATAATTAAAACGGTTAAAAAACTTAACAATTTTAATATTAAAAACATTACGTTCCGTTACGAAAATCGCAACTTACGAACGAAATTCGAAAAATACAAACTTTCAAACGTTAAATTATTACTAAGTAAATTAATAAAAGTTTTGCAAAGTTAATAAATATTAAAACAGCAGAAAATAAAGGTATTAAACGTTTAAAGCCTGTAAAAGCTAGCAATTAGATTATAATTAATAATTATATTAAAAGCAGCCTATTAAAAAACGACAACGTAATTCTAAATAGCCTAAATAGCTTCATTATATTAAAAAAGACATTATTACACTATTAAACGATTTCTAAACATGTAGGTTAGTATAAATTTGTATGTGTTTTGCCTATAAATTGCTAGGATCATGTATTAGGCGGGGTCCGAGGTTAACTTTTATGATTTTAAGGTTTATAATTACAATGTTTTCTGTTTTTCTAAATTCCTTTTAAAATTAAAATAAATATTTTTAATAAGCTAAAATTTACGAAATAAATAATAAACACGTTAAAAACTTCATTAGGCAAACTTCGAATAATATAACGCTAATTTCATTTAAAGTAATAACGAATATGAAATAGACGTTATTAAAACATATTTTAGTAAAAAAAAATTAACGGAAAAAGATTTTTAACATTATAAATATTATTATTCGACTGGCGAAACTCGTTAATAAACTAAAGATTATAATATTTACCTTTTTCATTAAATATTCTTTACAATTTTATAATTTTTAAAAAGGCTAAGCTTAATACTAAAATTATAAAGATAAATGTTACATCCGCTATTACAAATTACAATATTTAATCGTAATAAAACATTTTCTATTATAGGTATTTTAACAGGCTTCATAGAATAAGTTAATAATATTAATAAGAACCGTTTGAGATAATTTATATTGTTATAATATATATATATATATATATATATATAAGGTATAAATAAATCTAAATCCTTTAAAAACTGTGGAAATAATTTGAAACGGTTTTATTAATAACAACGGTATCGTTAATAATTGAATTCTGTTTATAATCAGGTTAAACAATATTTTATTTTACTGAATATTATTAACGTTAAAAAATATTCTGCTTTATTATTAACTGTAAAAAAAGGCCTGTTTAAATATATTGATTTTAAAATAGTTTCATTTACAAAATAATTAAATACTTTATATTTCTAATTTAAAGATTAGAATACTTCCGAATTGTTTATTCAATTATTTATATTATTAGATACCGGTAAAAAGCTTTAAGCGGATAAATCTTAATTTAGTATTATTAATTCATCGAAACTTTAGAATCTGTACCTGCTTTATTTAACGTAATTATAAAATTTTAACATTATATTATACGTAATAATTTTAAATTCGGTAACAGTTAACCGGAAATATACATATTTTATAAACTTCATAAATTGAATTTTCGAAAACGATATTAAAATAGAAGATTTTTTATAATTAGACATTTGCTAAATATGTCTTATATTTATAGTTTATATGGAACGCGTAATCTTTACAAAATAACATAAATATATAAATATTATATATATAAAGGATAAAACATTCGAATAAATAAAATTTGGACAATTTTTAATATAATTACGTCATTTTATTTGAAAATTAGAAATGCGTTTATAAAACTATTAACGCTGTATACGCCTTATTAATATTAGCCAAATAATAACTACGTATAAAGATAAATAAAAGGTTTATTATTATAGAAGATAAAATCAAAACGGAAACATGTTATCTTTCTCTTTATATAGATCGATAATTTCGGCTGAATTAGGCTATATTTCTCGGATATAATTTATTAATTTTTAATTTTTATAAATACAATTAAAGGGTTTTTAAAACCGATAAACAACTTGAAATTTATATATTCTTTAAATTCTTTTTATAAACGTCACAAATATTTATAACAATGATTTCGCTTTTATTATTTATATTTTACAAATTTTAATGAAGTTAATTATAGGGTATAAGTTTAAATGCTAAAAGGACTAGAAAAATTTCTTTTTGTTATTTGTAGAACGTACTAATATAAAAACTAAATTTCGAATAATATTAATTGTTAAACTAGTGGAATGTATTCAAAAGAATTAAACATTATATCGTTTCGTGAAATTATTGTAGTTTATAATATTAATTAAAACGGAATATAAATTATTTTAGTCTTTTTTTAAGGATATAAATATAACGATAAATTAAAACAATAATGAGGTTATCTGTAATGAAACTATATCGGAACGTTATATTATTAATATAAGTTTAACTATTATATAATCGTATTAAAATACGATATCACCTTTATATATTTAAAAATAAAACGTAATTTATTTCAATTAAAACTTTTTATTAAAAAAGAATATTACGGCTATTTTAATTATGATAAATACATAAGTTACCTTTTATTTAACGCATAATAATTGGCGGAAATATTTAGTTTTCTTCATACAAGGATTTGTTTCGTAATATATTTTTAAAAAAATGAAAAGTTTATTTAATAAATAAAGTAAGTAATCATCTTCAATTTTAGAATTAACATTAATTATAATAATTAAAATTCATAAAACAATAGGTAAAACTGTTGAGATTATCATTATAGCGAAACTATTTTGATTTCCGTTTCGAATATACGCTAATTACTTCTTTTCTTTACATGTATAATTCCTTAATTTAAAAACTTAAATTAATTAAAATAAATCTCTTATGTAGTATTAATTTTCGTTCAAAATTATATAAATTGTTTTAATTTTAACCATTAAATCTTCCGGTAGAAACCGAAATTCAGATTTTCTGTTTAGAAAAGTTATAAACCTTTTAGATAATATAATATAATATCTTTATATAGCCGGGTTTTAATTAATAAGAGTTGTAAACTTTTGCTAACTTTTATATATTAAACACTTATCGTATATTTGTTTTGTGTTAATTCATTAATTAACCCATCAATCCAAAGAGTTAAATTAATAAGTTAACTATTATTTTTATTAAAATACCAGCCGTGCTGAAAACTTTTAATTTTAGAAAAAGAAATTTATATTAATTCAGAAATTTTAATACATACGTATATATATTTTAATTTAAAAACCTAAATGAGTAAAATTAAAGAGAAAACAATTTGTCAGGTTTAAAAAGTAGTAATTAAAACGTAATGGGTTCGGGTTACAATTCTTGTTCGTGTTAAAGATTAAAAATAGTGAAATGTTTCTGATTAAAACAAAAGTAATAGTAATAAAAAGTCATGGTCGTAGTAACTTTTTAAATATATATATAATAATAAAAAGTGTTTTGTTTTTAAATTATTACTGATTTTCGTTTTTTAAAAAATCAAAAGTATTTAACGGACTTTTTTTTTGTGCAACTTCCATTCAGGCCTTGCTAGCTCGTTACGGGAATAAGAGATTTAATTAGTTAATATTCAGCGTTATAAAGCAGTACTTAAGTAAATTTTGAAAAAAAATAAAGAACAAGTTAAAAGGGCTAAAGCTAGCCGAGATAAAATATATTCACTAAATTAACCCCGATTAAAATGTTATATATATAATTAAAAATGTTTTTTAAACTTGTATATAATTATTTTTTTTAATAAAGCTTGTAATTCCTATATTTATAAGTTTTTAAAATAAATCTTCCATAATTTGAATAAAACGTAACATTAAATGAGCAAAGTTTATATTTAACGCGCAGGCTTTATTTTTAAAATTTTGTATATTATTGGTTTTTTTGTCGGTCGTTTATAGGTCGGTACTTGGAGATACAGGCTTTTGGAAAGCCTTAGCTATAGCTGCTGTTAGATATAGGGGATATCACTTGTGTTGTTGTATTAGGCTAACTGCGTGCGCTGTAGGACACGTTCAGCTTCTTGGTAGTCTAGCTACGGAACATGTATATGCCGATCAGTAGGTGACCTTTCCGTTTATAAGATGCGTTACGTACCTTTCAGCTAGCTAATATACCCCCTTAATACCTTAAAATATTTATAGCGTTAATCGTTAGATTTTATTATTTTCTATAGCTATAGCTGTCCATTTTACCTTTTTTCCGGCGATTAATTTTATTTAATTCATTAATATTTCGTTTAAAACCTTTTTTAAAACCTTTTTTCGTTAATTTAAAGTTTCTATAATATATTTTAATTTTAATTATTTTTAAACTTTATATAAACTTTTTATAATAAAGCCTTTTTTTATTTATTAAATAATACATCGCCTGTAAATAAATATTTTATTTTAATTAAATCCTTTTTAAAACTTTTTATAATTAATAATTATATATATTTATAGAATATAATTTCCTTTTCAATATATTTATATTAATATTAATTAAAGGTATTCTTTTTTAATTATCGTATTATACTTTTAACGGTTTCATATTTTAATTAATCGAAAATTCAATAAGTTTTTTTTAATAACTTATCTAAAAAATAATAATTTCGTTTCGGTTATAAAAATAATTATTGTATTTGATTTATTTGCTTATTATCTTATTATTTTTCCGAATCATTTTTTAAAGTATATTTAAAAGTCTTTTCAATCGATCAAATTATCTACGCAAACGGCGTTATGTGAAATAGTTAATAAGTTCTTATAACCGAATTATAACGTTAATAATTTAATAACGAAAAAATATTATAAATAATATATCAGGTTATATTTTAACTGTAACATATGAAATAAAACTAATATTTCTTTGCTATTTATTAGTAAAATATAACTAAATTAAGTTAAAATTTAATAATAATTTAATTTTAAATTTATATATTTTTAAAAAATTATTGAGATTTCTTTTTAAATTTACATTGATTAATTTCTTTTTAAAATTAAATCAAATTAATTAATATTTTTTATTTAAACATTCTTTTTTAAATATTTGGATATAGAAAGATTATTATAAAGCCTTATTTTTTATAAAGGTATAACGTTTTTATGTTTATTATATTACTTAATCGACGAAGCTTTAATCTTCTTTACGATATGCCGTAAAACTATTTTTTTGCGAATAAAATAATAAAGTTTCTAAGAAATAAAACTGAGTTTTAAATTTCTTAAAGTAATAATATACTTTTATTATTATCATAAAAATAATGTCTTTAATCCATATAATATGTTTTTAAGTAAATATATTTCATTACGATATAAATAACTTAGGAATATTTTTATATATATTTTATAAAACAAATTTGCGTTAACGAGAACATTTAAAATATTATATTACTTAAATTTTAAGTTAAAGCTTTGTATAATAATAATTAAAGTTCGAAATAATTTTAAACAAATATAAATACGTATATACTACCGTAAAGGTTTTGAAATTATTTATTACCTTATATAACAAAATATGTTTTATATTTTCATGACTTATTATATTTATTAAATTTATAAATATATATTGATATGTAACTTGAAATTTAATTCCTTTAAATATAAAGTTATTTAATAACTTTCCCTAATTATATCTTTTTATAATTTTTAAAACAATTTTTCCACTTTTTTAAGTATTTTGCCCAAAAATTATATATTTAGCTTTTCATAACTTTATGGCGGTAGCGGTAAATTTTACTGAGAAATCCAGCCTTATAACTTAAATACCGTACGTATTATTATTATAAAGTTTTTCCGCTTAAATGGTATATATTTCGGGTTCTTAATTTCCTTAAATTTTCATAATTTACCGGCCGGGTGTTACGCGTATTTATAGAGTAAGTTCTTCGTTTTATATTAAACATAATTTTTATAGTTTGAAATCGATTTCGGTAATATTTTTATAAGACGAAACGTATAAAAATATCATTTCGACACGTAAATTATTTGCGTTTTTAACCGTAATTGTAAATTCAATAATATAATAAAAATTAAAAATTATTTATATTTTTTTTATCGGCGTAATAATCGTAATAATTATAAAGGTAAACGTTAATAACGGTAATGGTTTAAAAAACAAAAATAATTTGAATATAACGACAATATAAATGTAATTAATTTTATATAAATAAGCTTATTTTTTCTTATTGCGTACGTGTTTTCTTTCGGCGCTTATAACTCTTTAAAACCTTTTTTTTATTTAACCGGCAACTGAATTATTCCGTTCAAATCTTTTTTTCTTTTTATATATAAGTTTAATAATTATGAATTTAATTAAATATTTTTATTTATCGGCATAACTTTTATGATCTATTCTTTAATATAAAAAAGTTATTTTTAAATTTTTTGATATTATTTAAAAAAGTAACCGTTTTGTTAAATTAATCGTTTCGCATAACGATGACTTTATTCGTTAACAAATTCCAAGTTTTATAAATATTAATTAATCGGTAACCGTTAAAAAAACTTATCCATATTTTTGCATATAATATTTTAACTCTTTGTTCTTTTTAATAACAATAATCGGTTTAATATAGGCTATATAGTTATGAACTCGTAAATGCATATTTTAAACCTCTAAATAAATATTAGAACATTATTTTTATACGTTAAATAAATATAATAAATTGTATATAAAATTTGTTAGATAAATCGTGTTTAGTGGTATAATTATATGAATATATTATTATTTCAAAAACATATTTTAATAAAAACGCGGATAATTTAATATTATTTTATAATATAATTGCTTTTTTTTAAATATATCCTTTAAATATTTTATATCTTTATTCTGGACTTCTATATACGGAATGGAAAATTCAAGTCTAATATTAAAAGAAAAAGCGATAAAATATCTTTCGACCTTAATAATTTTTAAATATTTTAATATCGTACTTAATTATTTATAGAAACTTTTTTTTAAAACGTTTAAAAACTATCGAAAGGTTATACTTCATATATTTTGTTTTCGGTTTTTAAAATAAATGTTCTGAATAATTTTTAAATATTTATCGGTAAGGAATATAACGTATTTATACTTTTTCGAATTTTTTTCGAATTTTATAAAATCGATAATAATTTCCTTTTTTAATTGGAATACTTTCTTTGGTAATTTGTAATTTATTTATTTTTTAGCTTTCCTTTTATTATGTATTTAAATTTTCATCATTATAAAACCTTTCAAAGAAATTTTTTATATAGGATTATAGTTAAACGATTATATTAAAGTTTAAAGAACTTAATTTTAAATATTATATAATACCGTTATCTATATATAATATTTTTTTCCTTTTATAAATTAACGATTCTTTTATAAATAATTAAAGTTATATAATTAAGTTTTATATTGATTAAAATTAGTTCTTGATATAATAATTAATGATTTACGTTTATTTAAACGCTAATAAATCTTTCTTTTCTTTTATTAAACATTTTTTTAAATTTATCGCATTAATATTAAATTATATATAAATCTTTCGAATAAAATTACGTTTTATAATTTTAATATTTTTATACTATTAAAACTTTAAAGTAATATATTAAGTTTTCCGTACCTTTTAATACTAACAAAATTATTACTTATATATACCCCGTTACTTTATACGGTTTATTCAAAATTTAAGAATTTATTAATAAGGTTAACTATATATATTGTTGATCCTAAATCCAGAAATTCCTTTTTAAAAAGTAAAATGAAACGTTTATTACGTTACGTTAATTAAAAATCAAGAAATACACTCAAATTTATTTTATTCCCTTTAAAAGTCGATTTGTCCTCTATATAATTAATTTGCTTATAATTTGTAATAAATAGTGAATATTTTTTCAAAAATCAATTTAAAATAATCTGTTATTTAATTATAACTTTTATTATGCCGCTAAATTTAAACCCAATTAAAGTTTTATTGAAAAACATAAAATAATATTAAGTTCATTTATATAAAAGGCTTAAATATGATTTATAACGGGTTTTTTATACGTTCGATCTTTAAAACTTTTACATATTAATATTTTAGTTTAAATATAAGCTTTTATAATTATTTCGTTTCGATTTTTAGTTAAAAGCTTTAATACGTAACTAGGCGTTAATAAACTTAAAATTATTTTAATTAAAATCGTTTTATTTAAATAAATCCGTAAAAATCCTATAAATCGTCGGAAACGTTCTTTTCACGTTTCGTAATATAAATAATTAATATTTTTAAGCTTAAGAATTTAAAAGGTTAATAATTACTCTTTAATAATTAATCATACCGCTTTTAATTTTGGCTTTTTTATTCTTTAAAAAAAGGGTTTTAAACCTTTATAAATAAGGTTAGGGTTATATATAAATTGCTAACTTATCCGATTATTGTATTTATTTTTGGAACTTTATATTACGTTTTTATATTTATAAACCTTTTTTTTTTGGTTTTTTTCCTTTTTTTAATTTTGTAACAAACTTTGAAATCTATTTTAATATCTTGCGATATTTTCGTCAAAAATGAATTATAAATTTATTGTTATATACTTTGCCAAATTTAGCTAACGTAACGTATCATTCTTGCCAATTTTTCTTTAAAAAAGATTTATTTATTTAATCCTTAAAAATATAAATTTAAAATTTAATTCGTTAAATTATTAATACTTTTGCCAAAAATATGTTACTTTAAATCCTTTTAAATATATAGCATATATTGCTATTTATAAACCTATTTAATTTCGGCTATTATTATCGGAATATTTGTTAATTAATTTATAAAATGAATTTGTTTGCTGGTTTTTATAAACCATAATGTATTAATACGCGTTAAAAAACGGATTCGTTTTTTAAAATAAAAAGGTATACAGGGTATTATAAATTTAAAATGGTTACGAACGTAATTAATTAAGGTCGATATAATTTTAAATCCTAAAAACGTATACGTTAAATTGGAATGTTTTTATAAATAATAAAGGACGTCTTTGGTACGGTTGTTATTATAACTAATAGAGTATATAAATAATTATTATTAATATATAAATTATAGCGTTTTAATAATAATTTATTAATTAACATATAATATTACTTAAATAAATAGAATTTTTAATTATTATATATAAAATTTTTAATTATGTTATTATATTAAGCTAACTGCGTATGTAATAAGATACGTCTGGCTTTTTAATAATTTAGCCTCGGAATATGTATATGCCGATCAGGAGGTCACCTTTCCGTTTATAGGGTGCGTTACGTACCCCCAGCTAGCTGACAGTTACAACCTTAAAAATCGGACCTGAACTTAATAAGGTAACAAATCAGGTCCACTTAGTGTCCGAATAGCGAATTCAACCACATACAAATATTTAAAAGTTAAAACCACAACACTAAGATATCGTATAAGGTTAAAATTTAAATTTAAGTAATTATGTAATTAACTAATCGAAAACTAAAAAGATTTGTTTAAAATAACGTTATAAAGCACTTTAATCCTTAATATTGAAAACAGATATATATAAAACTGAAATAAAGTAAAGTATTATTACTAATTTTAATTTAAGGTAATTCACTTTATATTTTTATTCGTGTATAATATAAAAGCCTTTATTTCTTTGCTTTTATTTATTGAAAAACCCATATATATATAAGAAATAAAGTTGATTATTTGTAAGTAGAAAGTTATAAAATCTCGAAAATAGGCAAGAAACCTGTGTATAAATTAGTATATATTTTTTTGTAGAATTTAATAATAGTTGTTATAAGTTATAATTAATTATTACAAATATATCGTTAAATACTAGAAAGTAAAAAATATATTAAAAAGTTTATTTAAAGTTAAATATAATAGAACCTTTCTATTACATGAAATATTTTACCGTATATAGCTCATTCTTTTTTAATTTTTCTTTTTTTAAAACAAAACTATGAATCTTTTAACGTTCATTTTTATAGAAATATTTTTACGTAAAATATATAGTTTCTATTCCTGTATATATTTATCATTTCAATATACTTATATTTATTTTGTGTTTAATTTTGTAAAGAAACTATAATTTTATAATTATTTATCGAAGAATTTTAAGCTGTTCGGAAAATAAGTTTACCCGAATTGGACATTTATTCTCTTGACGACATAATCGATTTGTGTCAGATATAGGGGACATCAGTTATGTGTTGTATTCCATGACTAGTTGCAGGTGCTTTAGAGCGCATACCGTACTTTAATATAGTCTAGTTACGTGATATACATGGTCCGTTCAGGGAGAGCCTTTCCGTATATAGGTTGCTAGCGTACCTCCTGCTAGTTAATACACCTTTTTAACGCCTTAACGTAATTTCGGTGTTAATTATTATATTTTATCACTTTTTAAAGCTGTAATTATCTATTTTAATTCTTTTCGGATAATTAAATTCTGTTAATAACGTAATCTTTTTTTTAAAATTATTTTTAAGCTACTTTTCAGTAGATTAAAGATTTTCGTAATATTTATTAACTTTATTTATTTTTAAAAAGATTAAAAAATGTGCGTAATAATGCCTTTATTAATTTATTCATTAATATATTATTTTTAAAAGAATAATTTATCTTAATTATATCTTTTTATACTGCTTTTCGAAATTAATAATTATATATATTTACGTACTATAACTTTATTTATAAAAAGTGACGTCGACGTTAATAAGTAGTATAACTTTTTAATTAATCGAAAACTAAATAAAAAAGTTTCTATAACTTACGGAAAAAATAATAATTCCGTTTTAATTAAAAAAATAATTATTATATCTTATTTATACGTCCGGAATTTTATTATTTTTTTAAATAATTTTATAACGTAAATATAAAAACATTTTTAATCGAATACGTTATTTTTAAAAAAATCTTACTTTAAATATTTAATAAATTTTTACCCGCAAATTATAACGTTAACGTTTTAATACTAATTAAATATAAAATATCTCGATTAAGAATTTTATAATATACGTTATTAAGGTTTAAATTAAATCGGATAAATTAAAATACCGTAAAAGTTATATTAAATTACGTATTAATTACGACGTATAAAATAAAGCCGACCTTTTTTTAACATTTATTAGCGGCATTTAAATAAATTAAATCAAAATTCGACAATTACTTACCGTTCGTTATTAACGTATTTAGAAAATTACGTAAATTTCTTTTTAAAATTAAACAAATTAATTTATTTATAAAGTTCGGTTAAAATAACCGAAATTTCTTTTAACTTTATCTTTAATTATTTCGATATTAAAAAACGATTATAAATCTTTACTTTTTATAAAAATATATAGTTCCCATATTTATTAAATTAATTCTTTAATAAAGCTTTAATCTTTTAACGGTAAACCGTAACGATAATATTTATAAAAAAACATCTTTTAACGAATAAAATAATAAAATTCGTAAAAAACGAAATTAAATTCTAATTTTTTGAATATTTTAATAAAATTCTTTTCCTATAATAAAAATAACTCTCTTAGTTTATACAATACCTTTTTCAACAATAGATCTTGCTATATTCTGCGGCTTTTAAGGGCATCTTCATAAATATTTAATAAAATATATTTGCGTTAACGAAAACATTTATAACGTTATATTATTTAAGCTTCAAATCGAATTTAGCCGTAATAACGATCAAAGTTCGCAATAACCTTAAAATTAAAATAAATACGTATATATTATTATAAACGTTTTTAATCTATTAATTATTTTATATAATAAAACGCGCTTTATATTTCTCTAACCAATTATGTCTATTAAATTTATAAATATGTCGCTTTATATATTTCGAAATCTTTTTTCCTTTAATAAAAATTTCGTTAACCAATTTTTAAAACTGGATCTTTTAATAACTTTATAAATAAACCTTTTCGGCTTTGTAAAATAATTTCTTTAACGAATATACATTTAGCTTTTTATAATCTTATAACGATAACGGCAAGTTACGTTTATATACTCGGTTTCGCAATTTGAAAATTTTATAGATTTTGGGATCGAAACCTTTCCGATTAAGATAATACGTATTTCGGATAATTACTTTTCTTAAATTTTCTTAATTTACCGTCCGGTTATTAAGTAAACTTACAAAATAAATTACTCGTTTAACGTTAAATATAGCTTTTTAAACTTTATAATCGCTTTTAATAATATTTTTATAATCCGGAATATACTGAATTGGAACGGGGAGATTCAGTCCTGATTAGTGCATAATCGAAGAGCGTGTCACGAGTAAGCCCAGGGTTCTAGATATAATGAAGGCAACGCAGCTGTATTCTGGTGTTGAGACCAGTGTGAAAGCAAAACTATGAATGATGAGTGGTGATGTTCTCGGGGTTGCGCCGGGCGAAAAGAACCGCTAGAAATACATAGGGGGTGCTGACTAACTGATCAGCCAGGTCATGTGTCCGACCCTGCACCCTGCTCCATTTCAATACAAAAGATTTATATTTTTAATTTGTAAAATACATTCGTTTTTTACCGTTATTTTAAATTAAATAATATAATAAAAGCTTAAAGCTATTTTTTTAATTTCTTTCGCCGTAATAATTATAATAATTATTAATAAAAATGTTTATATAGGTAACGGCCTTAAAAACGGAAATAATTCGAATATAACAATCGTATACGAATAATTAATTTATACGAATAATTAATTTATACGCATAATTAGTTTATACGAATAAGCTTATTTTTTATTAACCCGTACATTTTTTAAACGTTTATATTATTTTAAAACTATTTTTATTTATTTAACCGAAAGACAAGTTATTCCGTTTAAAATTTTATTTTCTTTTTAAATATATTTATTTAGATAATTATAAACCTAATTAAGTAATTTTATTTGTCGGAATAAGGTATATAATTCGTTTTCTTTAACGTAAAAAAGCTTATTTTTTAAATTTTTAATCTTATTTAAAAAAAATTACCTTTTCGTTAAATTATACCTTTCGATTAATAATAATCATATAAATTAATAGGTTTCAAATTTTATCAATATTCGTAAATCGGTAATCGATAAAGAAATTAATTTATATTTTAAAATTCGACTTTTAAAATCTTTAATTTTTTATAACGGTAATTATTATAACATAAGCTATATAGCCGTATATTTGGAGGTAAACTTATTAAAGCTTCCGATTAAACATTAGAACGCCGTTTTTATAGGCCCGGTAAATATAATAAACCCCGTATAAACTTTATTAAAAAAGCGTATTTAAAGATACGGTGAAATGGAGCAGGGTGCAGGGTCGGACACATGGCCTGACTGATCAGTTAGTCAGCACCCCCTATGTATTTCTAGCGGTCCTTTTCGCAGGGCTCAACCCCGAGAACATCACCACTCATCTTTCATAGTTTTGCTTTTACGCTGGTCTTAATACCAGAATACAGTTTGCGTTGCCTTCATTATCTCTTGAATCCTGGGCTCACTCGTGACACGCTTTTCGATTATGTACTGATCAGGACCGATTCTCCCCGTCCCATTTCAACGGTTATATAAATATATTATTACTTTAAAAATGTGTATAATTAAAAATAAACATCATTTAACGTTATTTCGTATTATAAGCGTTTTTTATTTTAATTATATTCTTTAAACGTTTTATGTCTCCGTTCTATACCTAAATATACAGTATTAAAGGCTTTAATCTAATCCTTTAAAAAGCGATTAAAACATATCTTAAAATTAATAACTTTTTAAAACCTCGTTATTATATTCGAATATCTATAAAAAAACCTTAACCTAATTCTTTAAAACCCTTATCGGTCGCAAACATGACGTATTTATATTTTTTAAAGTTTTTTTTCGACATTTATATGATCGATAATAATTCGTTATCCTAATTAGAACTTTTCTTTTTTCGACTTTCGCCGTATTTGCCTCTTAGTTTTCGCCTTATTATATACTTAACATTCGACCGTTATAAAACCTTTTAAGCGGACTTTTTTTATATAAAATAATAATTAAACGATTATTTCGAGCCTTAAATATTTTAAACTTAAGTATTATATCGTACCGTTACTAGTTCGTAATGGTCTTGCTATATATAAATTAACGTTTTGTTTATAAGTAACCAAGGTTATATAAAACGTTATTATATTAATATCTTTAATAACAAATTAAGTAAAGTTATTTGTTAATATAATAATCAGTTAATTAAACTTCTTTCGGATAAAATTATATTTTTTTTAGTTATTTTATTAACATTTCCTTTTCCGAAATTATCAAAGAAATACCAGGTTATAGACGACATTTCCGTAATAAAGCACGGCGTATAAATCTAACGTTTTCGGCCCGGAAGGCTTTAAAATAATATATTTATTTTTCCGAATCCTTTAATCGGAACAAAAATTTTTCCTACATATATTCCGTTACTTTAAATCGTTATCTTATAATTCAGGAACCTTCGGTTATTATTTCGAAAGTATTTGTCGGATAGCTCGTTAGATTAACTTTTTCGATTTAAATAGTGCCTTCGGAAGATAAATTAATTATCCGCGTTAACTAACGAAATCCTTTTTTTAAATAAAAAAGTATATCGAGCGGCGTAAATTAAATAAGTTATAAAAGGTTTCATTTAAAGTTAATATAGTTCCATAAATTATATACTTTAATTTTAGCCTTAAATTGGATTTTAATTTTCCTTTAGTTTTTAAAATTATTATAATAACTAAAAACGTTATTAGTACGGTCGTTATTATAATTATTAAAGTATATGAATAATTGCTACTGATATATAGTCTATATCGTTTTAATAACAGTTAATTAATTACTAATAACGCGAATTAAACGAATAAAACTTTGAATTCTTAAATATAAGGGATATTAGCTATATGTTGTATTATATAACTAGTTATAGGTGCTCTAAAGCGCATACCGCACTTTAATGTAGTCTAGTTACGTGATGTGCATGGTCCGTTCAGGGGGAGCCTTTCTATATATGTGGTGCTAGCGCAGCCCCTGCTAGCTGACTATTTGGCAGTGTTTGCCGCAAGTTCGTGAGAACATTATCTATTTTCTTATAGCAATTTAATATATTCTCCTTTTAATTACAAACAGAAACTTGAATATGCCACGTTACTTTATACCGAAGATGGAGTTTGATCGTAGTATTGATCGGTGGGGCAACGGCAGTGCAATGACCTCTGCTCTAGGCTTAATGACTCTTACCAATAAAAGCACCAGGGTATTACAACTGAAGTCCCGTGTCTCCCAAGCGCCCAGGGCTGACAATATTTATATTCACCAAATGTTCGAAGAGAATTGTTCACACTTAAGCCGAAACAGTTGCAATTTATGCCTGGGATAGGTAATTTACCTATATGGAACTTGATATCCTTTTAACGCCTTTCGCCGCATATTTGGCCCAACATGGCGGTGGACCCGAGGCGTACGTTTTATCTGCTCCGAGAAGTCGTGCTGGATACCTGTGGCAATGTTTGCCGTCTTGAAAGCCGGCGGTGCTTTTGTCCTTCTGGACCCTACCCATCCGATAGATCAGCTGGAAGAGATAGGTCGAACCGTTGCCGCGTCGAGGATTAAGTTAAACAACCCCTTTACGTACTACTCCCTTCATGCCCCACCGAAGATTCGAAACACCTTAAACACTGATCTCATCTTTAACCATTATTTAAACCAATCAAATAACGTTTTCTTAAACAACATAATATGCCTTTTTACTCGTCAGATTTTAGAAATTTTAACGATATAAATTTCGCTTCTGAATGACTTACTAGAAAGGGGATAAACGGCTTTATAAACGAAGGGTTTATTCGAACCACTTTTAAACTATATTAAATTGAACATATTTATTTATAGCCTAAAATTAAAGGTATATAAATTGAAAAAAAGTAAAATCAGGATTGCTAAAAAATATCGAACGTATTAAAAAATTATTTAATTAAATAAATCGTAACTTAAAGGCAAGTAAAAAACGTATCTCTTTTATATTTAATTTCGGACCTACGTATAACGGTTTTTTCATTAGTTTTATAATTATAAACTTTTTAAAAAGAAGTAAAAAATACGATTTTTTAATATTATTATAAATAAAAATTATCAAAAATTAGATTATCGATAATAAAGATTTAAACGAAAAAAGAATTTTATTTATAATATATCATTTAATCGGTTAACTTTATTAGAAATAATGAAATTGCATTCCTCACAAATATATAACGTTAATAAGTTCGGAATAATAGAAAATATTTTAAAAAAGTTTTTATATTTAATAAAACTTTTAAAAATTTTGTCCTTTTATAAAATACTTTTAAAGATCCGTAAATATCGGTTATAGCTTATATAAAGGTAAGTAAACACTTTTTTTTTTCGTTAATTAAATTTAACGATGTTACTATATACATACATGTCAATTAAGAAACGACGCAACCGGAGAGCACCTCCAAAAACCGTACCCACAGGCGGGCCGGATAAAAAACCAATAAGGGTCATAAACACGGTAACAAACAAATGGAAGGTATACGATGATTTTGATTGGTTCCAGAGCTTTTTTACCTCGCAGCTAGCTCCAACGCCCCCAACCACTCCAATTGGCGCCGACACGATACAGGAGCCAAAGCTCCTGATGGTCCGTGCAATGGGCTTGGCGCCACCCAAAGCACGTTGTCCCAAGCTGGATTCGAACCAGCTGTCCTGACGCAAGCTGAGGTTGCCCAAGCCTGCAGCAAGCGCGCGAAAAAGAACATCCAGGCTCGCGACCACTAAGTGTCAGATATAGGGGACATCAGTTGTGTGTTGTATTGCTTGACTAGTTGCAGGCGCTCTAGAGCGCACACCGCATTTTAATGTAGTCTAGTCACGTGATGTACATGGTCCGTTCAGGGGCAGCCTTTCCGTATATGGGGTGCTAGCGCACCCCCTACTAGCTGACACACCCCCTTAACGCCTTAACGTAATTACGGCGTTAATTTTTATACTTTATCATATCTTAAAACTGTAATTATTTATTTTACCTTTTTTACGGCGATTAAATCTTTTTAATGAATTAATTCTTTTTTTAAAATTATTTTTAAATTATTTTTTTATTAATTAAAAATTTCCGTCATATTTATTAATTTTAATTGTTTTTTAAAATATTTAAAAAATTTACGTAATAAAGTTTTTATGAATTTATTAATTAATATATCGTTCGTAAACGTATAATTTACCTTAATTATATTTTTTATATAATTTTTTTAAAATTAAAAATTATATATATTTACGTACTATAATTTGATTAATAAAGAAATAACGTCAATATTAATAAATATATAATTTATTAATTATTATATTATATATTTAAAAGTTTTATATTTAAATTTACCTTTAATTTTTTAATTAATCGAAAATTAAATAAAAGTCTTTTTATAATTTATATAAAAAATAATTTCGTTTCGGTTATATAAATAATTATTATATCTTATTTATTTACCCGTTATTTTATCATTTTTTTTAAATTATTTTATAATTTAAATTTAAAACCTTTCTTTAATTATTATATTATTAGTAAAAAAAACGTTATTGTAAATATTTAACGAATTTTTACTTTCCAATTATAACGTTAATATTTTAATACCAATTAAATTCAAAATAATTTAATTAATAATTTTATAATATACGTTATTTAAGTTTAAATTAAATCGAATAAATCGAAATATTATAAAAGTTATATCAGGTTACGTATTAATTATTACGTATAAAGTAAAATCGAGTTTTTTTAATATTTATTAACGGAACTTAAATAAGTTAAATTAAGATTTTGTAATAATTTAACGTTTTTTATTAACGTATTTAAGAAATTATTTAGATTATTTTTAAAAATTAAGTTAATTAATTTATGTATAAAGTTAAACTAAAATAATTAAATTTTTTTAACTTTATCTTTAATTATTTTAATATCGAAAAATTATTATAAATTTTTTTTTTATAAAAATATAACCTTTCCGTATTTATTAAATTAATTAATTAATAAGGTAGTAATTTTCCTTACGGTAAATAGGAATAATATCATTTATAATAAAAATATACCTTTTAATAAAAAAGATAATAACATTCGTAAAAAACAGAATTAAATTTTAATTTTTTAAATATTTTAATAAAATCCTTTTCCTATAATAAAAATAACTGCTTTAATTTATCTACTAGCTCTTTAGTAAAATAAATTTTATTACGTTATATATATTTTAAAACATTTTTATAAATATTTAAGAAAATTTATTTACATTAACGAAAGAATTCATAACGTTATATTACTTAAATTTTAAATCAAATTTAACCGGAATAACAATTAAAATTTGAAAAAAATGTAATTAAAATAAATAAGAATATATTATTATAAATATTTTTAAATTATTAATCGTCCCGAATAAAGAAACGTACCTTACATTTTTTTTAATTAACCATATTTAAGAAACTTATAAATATATACTCATATATATTTTAAAACTTATTTCCTTTTAACGGAAAACTAAATAACCGTTTTTCAAAATTATATTTTTTTATAACTTTACAAAAAAATCTTTTCGGTTGTACGAAATAATTTCCTTAATAAGTATATATTTAACTTTTTATAATTTCGCCGTAATAACGGCAGGTTACGTTTATATACGCGGTTTTGCAACCTAAAAATTCAATTATATTTTTTGTATTAAAACTTTTCCGATTAAAGTAACGTATATTTCGGGTAATTATTTTCCTTAAACTTTCGCAACTTACCGGCCGGTTATTGAGCAAACTTATAAAATAAGTTAATTATTTAACGTTAAACGCGGTTTTTTAAACTTTATAATTATTTTTAATAATATTTTTATAATACGGAACATCCGGAAAATTTACGTTTTCGATCCGTAAAATACTTTCGTTTTTTACCGTTATTTTAGATTAAATAATATGACAAAAACTTAGGGTTACCTTTTTAATTTCCGCCGGCGTAATAATTATAATAATTATTAATATAAATATTAATAAAAATAACGGGTTGAAAAAAGGAAATAGTTCGAATATAAGGGTCGTATAAAAATAATTAATTTTATATAAATAGGTTTATTTTTTATTATTTCGTACGTTTTTTTAAACGTTTATATTATTTCGGAAATATCGTTTTTATTTAACCGGGAGCTAAATTATTCCGTTTAAACTTTTATCTTTTTTTATATATTTAAATAATTAAAAACCTAATTAAATAATTTTATTTGTTAGAATAACGTATATAATTCTTTTTTCGTAACGTAAAGGAAGTTAATTTTTAATTTTTAATATTACCTAAAAAAATAACCTTTTCGTTAAACTATACGTTTTAAATAAAAATAACCATACTAATTAATAGGTTCCAGATCTTATAGATATTCGTAGATCGGTAGCCGACAAAAAAGCTAATTTATATTGTAGGATTTACCTAGGTAGCTTTTAAAGTTTTTGTTCTTTTTTTATGGCGGTAGTTGTTATCGCGTAAGTTATATAGCCGTATATTTGTAGATGGGTTTATTAAAGCTTTCGATTAAGTACTGTAATTCCGTTTTTGTACACCAAGTAAATAAAGCAAATTTCGTATGGGCTTTGCCAAAAAAGTGCGTATTTGGGGGCACGGTCATATAGGTATACTGTTGCTTTAAAAATGTCTACGATTAGAAACGAAAGTAACTTAGCGCTACTTCGTATTATAGTTACTTTTTCCTTGATTATACTCCTTAAGCGTTTTGCACCCCCGTTTTGGGCTTAGGTGTATGTTGCTAAGGGTTTAAGTTTAATACTGAAAAAAGGTAATTAAAGCATATTTCGAAGTTGATAATTTTTGAAAATTTCGTTATCGCATTCGCATATTTGTAGAAAGACCTTGTCCTGGTTTTTTAGAACCCCTGTCGGTCGCAAACATAACGTATTTATATTTTTCATGATTTTTTTCGAAGTTTGTAAAGTTAATGGCAATTTGCTGTCTTGATCGGGACGCTCCTTGCTTTGGCTTTCGGCGTATCTGCCTTTTAGCTTTCGTTTTACTATATGCTTGGTATTCGACCGTTATAGGACCCTTTAAGCGGACTCCCTTTATATGGGACTGCAATTGGGCGATTACTTGAGGCCCTGGGTGTCCTAGTTTTAGGTATTATATCGTACCGTTACCAGTTCGTAATGGTCTTGCTGTATATAAGTTAACGTTTCGTTTGTAGATAGCCAGGGCTGTATAAGGCGTTATTGCGCTAATATCCTTAATAACGAACTGATTAAACTTGTCTATCAGTATAACAACCCCCTGATCAAACTTATCTCGGATAAAATTATTATTTTTTCGGTTATCCTACTAGTACCCTTTTTTCCGAAATTGCCGGAAAGATACCAGGTTGCATACGAAGTCCTCGCAATAAGCCACGTCGTATAGACGTAACGTTTTCGGCCCGTAAGGCTTTAAAGTAGTATATCTACTTTTCCGTATCCTTTAATCGTAACGAAGCTTTTCCTTACGTACACTACGTTACCTTAGATCGTTATCCTATGGTTTAGGAATTTTCGGTTATTATTTCGAGGGTATTTGTCGGATAGCCCGTTCGATCGATTTTTTCGACTTGGATGGTTTTTTCGGAAGATAAATTAGCTGCCGGCGTTAACTGGTAAAATCATTTTTTTGGATAAGAAGATATATCGAGCGGCGTAAGTTGACAGGCTATGGAAGGTTTTGATCAGGGTCGATATAATCCCATAAATTATATCCCTTAACTTTGGCTTTAAATTCGTCCTTAAATTTATCCCAATCCTGAGAACTATTATAAATAACTGCGGACGTTGTCGGTACGGTCGGCATTATAGTTATTGAAGTATTTAGACAATTGCTACTGATATACAGCCTATATCGTCTCAGCAACAGCTGATCAATTAATAATGACGCGAATTGAACGAATAAGACACTTAATTGTCAGATATAGGAGACATCAGTTGTGTATTATATTGCTTGACTAGTTGCAGGCGCTCTAGAGCGCACACCGCACTTTAATGTAGTCTAGTCACGTGATATACATGGTCCGTTTAGGGGCAGCCTTTCCGTATATGGGGTGCTAGCGCACCCCCTGCTAGCTGACACTAAGCGATTAGGACAAGTTTACTACGTAAAGCTTAACATTTTTTAAATTATATATTTTAAACGTGCTGAACCTGCCCAAAGGCATAATATTTATTAAGCTTAAAGCATACCGGCAACTACGTACATAAATCTTTTCAATCGAAATTAATCGAAAAATTACGTACGTATAAAAATTTAGTAATTAACTTCAAAATAAAGCTTTATCAAATTTAAATATTAATTAATTATCGTATTCGAAAATCCTAGGTATAATATTTATTATATAAATTTTATATATAATAAATTTTATATATTTTAATTTAACATAGCAGATAAGGTTTAAACTTCTTTAACTATATGTAATTAATCATTATATATTTTTAAATATTTTTATTTGTAATATTATAAAATCATCTTTTATTAATTAATTATATTATCTTTTAAGGTTATTAACTTTGTAGTTATAATCTTGGATGTCGCTATTTTAAATGCTGCAGCCTTGGGCCACGTATTACGTACAAAAAGATAGCTATTTCGAATCCAGCTTAAGATAACATATTCTCGGCCGCTAACTTAATACACGGACTATTAAAAGTTTCGATTATATTATCGTCTCGACGTGAATTAAAATACTTAAAAATACTTAAACCTATTAAAATATCGTATATGTAATTATTACAAGTTGCTATATTTCGATTTCCTTAATTTAGTTTTTTATCCGGTTTGCTTATAAATACGGTTTTACGCACTGCTTCCGATTGCATTATATTACTAGACACATATTTATATAGTGATCATTATTAGTTTATATATAGCTAAATTCATCATAGCATTTAACTTTGTATATTATTTATAATAATTTTATGATATTGTTACAATTTTATGTTTAAAAAATGGTTAATTTTAAAGTAATTAAAAAAACCTTTTTGTGTTAGATTTAAAGTTATAATTTTGTTTTAGTTATAGTAATATCTATTGTGTTTTATTTATTTGCTTGTTATATTAGTTTTGTTGGAAATAATTTGTTTTGATCTCTTTTTTATTTATATTATTTACAAATGAAATTTAATGTAACATATATTTTAAGTTTTTAATATAAAATTATAAAGTTAATGTCCTAGCATTAATTATAAATTATTCAATTTCCACTTATTATAAATGCATTAAAAACAAGTTTGACTTTTTTAAAATTTAAATTAAATAATGTACTGCTAAAATTTATTTAAATGGATTTTCTATTTAATTTATCTTTAATAACCTTGATATTACAAAGTCTTTAATCATATTCATTTTTTAAAGTCGTATAATACAATTATCTATATTTTTAAGTTATGCACATTTTTAAATTTCGCGATAATAAACATAAATTAATTATTTATAACATCTTAAATCGTTTTAAATTAATCGATATATTTTCTTGTTTAATCGTATTTATTGCTTTTTATAAGTGTTATTGTTACATTCGAAAATTTCGTCAATGCTTTATTTTATTTCTAGATTAAATTATTTGCAATAAATACTTCTTGTCGTTTTTAACTAATGTTTTATACCTTTTCTTTTTTCGTGTAAAAAACCCTTTTTTTATATTATAAAAGATTTTTCTTTTTAAAGCTCTTTTGTTTTTAGTTTTTCGGTGATTGCTAGATATATAGGTAATTGTGCATAATTAGACGGCTTTTTAAAAGAAAAGTGTTTTATAAAAAAAGAATTTTTGTTAAAGAAGTAGCCGATCTAAGTATTATTGTATACGAGCTCTCCAATTAGTTTTAGAAATTTCCTTTCCGCAGATAGCTTTTTTTTCTTTCCTTTTTAAAATGAATTAGTGTAAATAGTTCCGTAAAAAAGGAATAAATAAAACTCAAAAATAGGCTAAGAAACTGTTCACGTAGTTATAATTAAAAGAATTCTTAATTTGAAAAGAAAAACATTATTAAAATTAAACAACATAAGTCCAGCTTTATAAAAGCCGGATTTTTATATTACTACGCGCTTATAGCGTAGCTAGATTGCTAGTACATGCGCTTTTTATAAGGTGGATTTAGGTGTTATTAGATATAAGGGACATCGCTTTCGTTGTTGTATTAGGCTTACTGCCTGTGCTGTAACTGTCAGATAGGTAGCGCAATAAGAGCGCACTTATCAATCTAGTCTTTTGATGCAGTGGTGACGCAACAGTAAAACACGTTCAGCGTTTAGGTAATCCAGCTACGTAATATATATATGCCGATTAATAAGTTACCTTTCCGTATAAAGTACTTTACGTACGTTCTAGCTAGTTAATATATTCCTTTAACGTCTTAAAGTATTTACGGCATTAAGCGTTACACTTTACAATTTTTTAAAACCGTAATTTCTTTTTAATAATTTAAATTTTTTTGCGAATCGTTGTAAAAGTTTCTTTACTGGCTTAAAACTTTTACAATATTTATTACATTTAATTACCTTTTAAAATATTTAAAGGTTTTACGGAAGAGAGTTTTAATTAATTTACTAATTAGTATATAGCTCGTAAGCATATAATATACCTTAAATGAATGTTTTTATCACCTTTCATAACTACTAAATAAATTTATTTATACGTTCTAATTTCATTTTTAAAAAGGCGATGGCCAGCGTTAATTAACCGTTTTATTTCTTCAGTTATGGCCTAATACATTAAATGGCTTTATATTTAAGTTAACTTTTATTTTTTTTTTAATTAAAAATATATAAAAAAATCTTTTATAACGTTCCTTAAAAAATAGTTCCTTTTTGGTTATAAGAATATTATTATTATTTTTTATATTTACTTGCCGTTTTATTATTCCCGTATAGTACTTTATAAAATAAACTTAAAACCTTTTCGATCGATTATATTATTTGCGTAAAATGCATCGGTATACATATCTACCGAATTTTCGCCGTCGAATTATAACGTTAACGTTTAATACTAATTCAATGTATTATAATACGGTTTCTTATTTTATATTATATATTATTAATATGGAGATTAGAACTTACGAATTACGGATATTATAAAATATATATCGGATTCCGTATTAATTATAACCTATAAAATAGAAGCGAATTCTTTTCAATATTTATTAATAAGGACTAAATAAATTCAACACAAGTGTTAATAAGTTACAAATAAAAGAGTTATAATATATAAAATGTATATAGAAATCTAACTTAGAGGGAATAATAACTATGAAATACTCAAAAGCGAAACGGCATTAGACTAAATTATATAGATATATATTTATTTAAAAACGGTATTAATAATAAAAATATTTTAATAAAAATTCATATTTTAAAATATATAGTCAAAGTCGAAACAAGTTACTAACGATAAAAGAACTTTCAAAAATAATAACAACTCCGGCAATATAACCCAAAGAACGTTTAAAAGCTTTTTTCATTAATATCTTTCTATTCGAAGATATAAACGGACCGTATAACGATTACTTAGAAGTAATACAGAAATTTTAAGGGATTTATTAACTTGTCGGCAGGTTTAAAACGATAATAAAGGTCGATAATAATGGAAAAGATGAATAATAACGAGAAAAGCCCTCAAAAACAACGACAGCTCGCCGAAGTTAGTAAAGAATTTTGAAACGATTATTTGACTACATATTTATATCTAGAAATATAAATAAACGGCGTTAATAAGCCTTTAACTATAATAATAAAATACTAGAAGAAGGTTGCTTACATTTAAAACAGATAAATACTATTAAAAAAGGATAAAAAGAGCTAAAAAGCCTTTAAAAATATTAGTAGGCCTCCGAATATAACGCTAACATTTTTAAAAAGCTGCCGGTACGTTAAAAGGCTAATAATGTTAAAAAGAAGAACGACCGCGCAATAATAATAATAATAATAATAATAATAATAATAATAATAATAATAATAATAATAATAATAATAATAATAATAATAATAATAATAATAATAATAATAATAA
>QJOA01000071.1:0-170055 GCA_004155915.1 Monosporascus sp. CRB-9-2 | reverse complement strand
CCCGCCCCGGGCCGCGGGGCTTGCCTGCCTGTCTAGTCACAATTGGAAGTTTGGGGAGCTATAAGATTTTGTAGCGGAACCCAATGACTCTTATACTACCCCGACCCCCGTGGGATGCAAGCAAGGAGGGAGACAACAGCGAGACGGACGAGGCCGATGGTGGGCCGAAGTAGTGTTGGGGAGAAACTGATAAATACGTCGACTCGAGCGCTCTAACATCAGTAATTATTGAAATATGGATGAGCACGTATGGACGGCGAGTAAAAAGGAGACCAGGCACGTGCAGGCGTGTATTTTGCGTTCCTACAGGAGGCGTAACGTGGGCTCATGTCGTACCTCTGGATCCAGCCGCCGAAGTCGAGCCTTAAAGGTTTAGCTAGGTTAATAATAACGCCATAGTCAGGCCCGAACATCGAGCCACGCGCCCTGTATCATGTATACACACTTTCCGTCCAGGAGTTGACCTGCAACCCAGTTTCGGCCATTTCGACATTCTTCAAATAGTCCAGCGGCATCCATACGAGATGGCCTTTAATATCGTCGAGTCTCTTTCTGATGCCATCCGGAGGTTGGAACTTGTCGAAGACGTGGCCGGACTTCACGCCCTTTGGTGGTAGGAATTCGTTGTAGTCGTCAAATGTTTTGACTAGGCCTGTGTTAGAGACTCTTGGAGGGTATATGCTCTTGGTAACTTACCATGATCGTCGGGGTCCGCGTGAAATATCTGCCTGAAAACTTCCGTATTCCTCGTCGCATTGGCGGTCCACACATCCCAGAGATCATCGCTCAGCGGATCCTCGACGAACTTGTAGCTGTCATCCCTATCCCAAGGATCATTTGGCGAACCTTCACCCGGCGGCTGCGCATTTGGATCATTGCTAGCATCCATCCCCTGCGGTGGAAGCAAGCCCAAGTGCTCTCTCCAGAGATACCGCCTTAGTGTAGCGGCTTGTCTTCCCGCTTCGAACGGCTGTCCATCCATCAGGCTAGCAATTCTATCCGTGTCCTCCATGACGATGGAGAGTTCGCTGTCGTGGTGCCCTTCCTGACTACGATCGTTCAGATTGCTGGAGCCGCAAACCATGATACGATCGTCGACTATAAGAAGTTTGGCGTGTATATACAGTTCCTCTTGGATCCAGTTCTCGACCTCTTCCTCTGGGGGCCCATCCCAGGGCTCGTCCGAAAGCTTTCCCGTTCCAGCCATCGCGTGGTGCGCAATACTGCAGGCCGTTTCACTATCCTGCCGTTCCTTCTTGGCTGCTTCAAAACGACGCTTAGCATCTCGGCTTTTTGCGCTCTCCGGGGCATGCAGCTGCTCTCCCTTCTTGCCCATATGTTTGTCCCGTTCTCCCTCAACGTCTGCGGTCCCGTGGATTCCTTCCCCCATCATTTCTTCGGCCTCGGCGCGTTGGACTTCGTGATATTTGACACCTGACTCTTCCTCCTGCCTCTTGACCGCGGGAATCTTGTTTAGGCGGTCATAGACTCTCAGATTGAAGATGAAGATGTGGTTTCTCGGGTCAACACCCTGTGCATGGATTTGTTCCATGATGGAGTGTTCGCCGCGGCAGATTGACTTGTATTGGTAGTCCATGATTGCGCGCGTCCCTATCGCCGCGCTATCTCGAAGGTCGCCAGCAAAACCAGGGATGGCAGGGATGAGGATAATGACTCTGAACTTGCGACCTTCCTTGCCAGCTCTAACGCAGGCCTCCACTATCGCCTTTCCGATTTTATTGTGGATAGGTGATTGCTGGTCGCCGGTTGCCGTGATAAAAAACTGGTTCTCGATATAGACGAAATGCTGGGCATTGCGGATGATCTCTGAATATGCGTTCTGTATAGATTGGTCCCGGAGTATACCGCTGGACCAGTCGGCACTTGACCGCACAATCTGCGCGCGCACCGTGCCCCTACCATCGAGGTTCTTGGTCTCCAGGGGGGTCAGGGGGTGCAAGGCATAGCCTCCAACTGGGTGTTTCGGCCGCTGAACACCAATTAGGTCCTCATCTTCCCCGTCACGGCCGCGCAATGTAAGCCACTCGAACCTCTTATCACGCTTGTATTTATCCCGCTTCACAAAATTCCACCGTAGCACGAAATGCTCTGCTATGTCGTAGACGCAAGGCCCAATCACGCCCATGGCGACGTCGTGCCAAGGCATTCGGCCGTACTCAGCTTTACTGAGCTCATTCTGCTTCCAGTCCTCGACGTTCTTGAAGTCCATGACCCGGTTGTTATTGAAATCCTGACCCGGCCATATCTCGTGGTGGACACCTTCTGGATGGAGGTCTGATAGCATGTGCTGGCGATTGTCCCAGCGACCGAAGCACAAGTCGAGGCCTCCGATGAAGGCCATTTCATAGTCAATCACAATGAACTTCTCGTGGTGAGCCCAGTAAAAAGTCATATCTGCAGCATTCTCCAGGACGTTGTGATCGGGATGGCGCATGACTGTGATGTTGCCGTAACCCGGAGAGCCTTCGGGACATAAAGCCTGCAAGGCATGCTTGGTATGCTCGGAGTTACATGTCAGTGCAGCTTCGACCTCGCGATAGACTATGACGTAGATCTTGACACCAGCTTCTGCGCGGCGCTTCAAGACAGAATCGAGGCGCCATTCCTGGTTGAAAGAGGGTGGCCTTCGCAGAAACAGCTCGGGCGAAAGCCACCAATCGGCGATGTAGATGGTTTCCTTTGCCTGTTCCAGCGCCTCTGACACCGCCTGTACACCCGAGGTTAGTACGGAGAGGTTAAAAGTGACTTAGGGCGGTGCAGCTCCTTACCCAGAAGTAATCTCTTCCATCCACATACCACTTTATCAGGTTTCCGTCGCGCTCCGGGAAGTACGACTTAAAGCGATGCTGATCACATATGCGGGCTCGCTTCTCATCACAGGCTTTCTCATGCTCTTCGTCGTGGCGATGTTGTGGATTGAACTTGGATCATGATGTCTCGTAAGCCGACATGCTCATGTTTGCACGAGTTTGGGAAGCAGGTGAGACCAGACCGAGGCAACTTACAAGGTTGGCAAACTTCCCGATCTTATTTCTGCGAGAGGAGTTAGCTAGTTAGCTAAATTGTCTGTTGCGCGGCTCTGGCAAGGCCAAGACGCACTTCTCATGGATGAGATGGACTTTAGCATCGTGTAGGTGAGTATCCTTGAGTTTGTCTCTCAACTCGTGCATTGGGTGTTTCAGCTTGTCGCCGAGGCCATGGTGCTGTCCATGCTGCTCGGGAACGCCGGAGGTAGGCATGGCGTTATTGATGCTAGGGACGGTAGTGTTTTGTCAGGACCATAGAGACAATCAGTAGAGGGACGTATGTAG
This sequence comes from Monosporascus sp. CRB-9-2, assembly GCA_004155915.1. Lineage (NCBI taxonomy): Eukaryota > Fungi > Ascomycota > Sordariomycetes > Xylariales > Monosporascus > Monosporascus sp. CRB-9-2. The sequence goes on along the minus strand of QJOA01000071.1, from coordinate 166,723 downwards.
GAATAGTCTCGGAAATATCAGACCAAAACCTGAGTAGATGGCTTCAGAATTTTGAAGATCCTACGATGAACGAATCGTGTAGGGGAAGTCGAGTATGCGTGGGAAAAGAATGAATACGTCTTTGCGGCCGTACGACGGTATGACTGGCGGTAATGATATATTTTGTGCGGCTGGCTCTCAAGAAAGCAGGTTCTATGACTCGGGACAGGATGGCATATCTAAGGTGCCGTATATAGATGATTGTTGCCGAATACCCGTTCTCACCCATGTCTACCTACTTAACCTAGGTACCTAGCGAGGATGTAGGTCCCCAATCCTGACTGCCGGATCGATGCCAATGGGCAGCTTCGAAACCCTGTGGAACTACCCAGTAACTCTACACTTACATTCGTATAGTTCCTAGTATGTAAGTATGCGATCATGCATGATTCTACCTTCTCCTGGCGTACCATATTCGAGCGGTTCGGCCCATGTAGCTGTCTGCAAAAATGTGGTGGATGCACATACAGTTCGCTGTATTTAAATATATATATACCTAGATAAGCACGATCAAGATAAGTCGAACAAACATGCCACGATGCAAACATCAATTGGGGTGTACGGAGCATGGGAGCATGGACTCATCATGCCAGGGCGGTAGATACGCTGACGTCACATCAAATTCTGGCGCTCTGCATCATGTTGATGAGGTCCCACCCCGGACGGGGATCCGTGCGGTTCCAGGCCTCTAGACTATCAATGAGCGCTAAGTAATACTTACCCTCGTAAGCCACATCTGCGGTGGCTAGTATCAATATGTCCCCTTACATACATATACAGCCACATACGACGTATGTACCTTGTGGCTACCCCTCGCCTAAGTATGTATGTTTGTGCTGATAAGGAGCAAATCGACCCATCTGCTCTTCCTCGCTCGTTACATGGTTACCTACATACATCATTTCGTAAATGAACCCGTCTAGTACCTAGTAGATACGTTACCTAAGCTAAGAAGGAAAGGTCCAGTCCTCTCCTCCTCCTTCAACTCCTGTGTTCCTTGAGCTTCTCCCTTAGATGTAGGTACCCAGGTTAGATACTCATCGATTCGCGTATCGTCTTAGCCCCCTTTCCCCTGAACAACTTGCCTTCTTGGGTTCGTCAAAGCTAATCCTTTCATAACGTCCATTGCTTGACTGCTAAATCGCGTTTCTACAGTCCTTTTGCAGTAAACAACTAGCAGTTCCACACCGCTGCCATGTCTGCTCCTACCTTCCCCCCCGGCGGCACTATACTGGACACATTCAAGAAGTCCTTTGTTGATGTCCCCGTTGACGCCGACAATGACAATGCCATCGCCACTACCGAGTTTCTCGACGCCGCCGAGTCCCTGACTACTATATTCGGTGTGCACTCTCCCATGTTATTTGGTGGTGCCTCTGGCCTTCTCACTTGCTGACATGCTCTATCGCTATCTAGACGCTCTCGGTTCCGTCGCTTTCTCGCCAGTCAAAAATGATATGATGGGCAACATCAAGGTACGGGTTTGAGCTCTGACACGAAGCGTTGCCTACGATACGAAGCGTTCGACGGATAAGAGGCTGATGGCAGTGATTTGCACAGAAAATACGTGAACGCCAGCTTGCTGCTGCAGCCGAGTCCGAGACGCTTCAGGCCCTTGTCAAGAACGAGCTCAAGGACAAGAAGCATGTTGCCACTGAAGGATTGCTGTGGCTGGTCCGGTATGCCGCTTCTGGCGCCCCTTTTACCTGGCTCGGGGCATCCGACTAACGCAGTCTGTGTAGCGGCCTGGACTTCACGTGTATTGCACTGAGCCAGAATGTGGCCAAACCATCTGAGGAACTTGCCGACTCGTTCAGAAATGCATACGGCGCTACCTTGAAGCCGCACCACAGCTTCCTTGTCAAACCCGTTTTCTCTGCCGCGCTAAGCGCCTGTCCGTACCGCAAGAGTTTCTACGAAAAACTAGGCTCCGACGAGGCAAAGGTCCAATCCGAGCTCAGGGTTTACTTGGCAGCCTTGGAGAAGGTCGTCGGGATTCTGAAGGGTTTCCAGGACCGCAAGGAGGCCAAGTGGTAAAGGGGTCGGGCGGATACACGTAACTTGGACGGGGTTGAAGTGAGAATACAGTAGGCATGATATAGCTATCGGGATTATACCCCGGTCACCTCCGGGTTATCAAGTATCTAGTGGATGAATAAGCTTTAAAAGCCATCGCGGGTCAGGCCATGTGGCAGGAACCCGTCAGGGTCCGGCGGTCAGCCAGGTTTTCTTCCCTAGCCGTGGATGCGACCTCGCTCCAGCTATCCTGGAATATGGGTTGAATCCTCTCTTCAGAGTTCAAACTGAACTTCCTCTACCTGAGATAGAGTGGCATTGCTTCTTTCAACAGTGGTTACATTCAATTATTATAAAGGATACCTCACGTAGACCAACACGTGCAGACGGTCCAGGATTGCGTGTCGACGCGGGGAGTGGCCCATGCCCGGGAAGGAGGGGAGCGGGGGGGCGAAGTCGGGGGGCGTTACGTCACTGTCGGGTGTAATCTGTATAGTGGTAAATATTGGTACCTAGTAGTAATCCCCGTATATATAATGCCTATGTATAAGGGGGGGGCTCTCCTTGGAGAATCTCGTATTAGCACAAGCATCGAGGCGCAGAGTCACCCCCTCTACACGTACCCGACCTCACCATTTTCCTCGTACCGTCGCAAGTCCGTTTCTTTTTGGATTGGGCATCTTAACGCCATCTATTTTTGTGACCCCAAGGTATGATCATGGATAAAATAAGTAGCATCCTCAAGCTGGTCAAGTGCCTTGAAGTACTGTAGTACTTGGTGTATTCCCCCAAAATGTCGCCACCGTTGAGGTGGGGCTGTCATATAAAAAGATCGTTCTCATCTCTGGCCTCCTCCTAAGGACGGTTGGTATTTTCGAGATCACCATCATAAACATCACCCGCGACATATTGCATAATAACACCTGAGGGGGATCGTTTAAATCCCAATCTTACGTCGGGCGACCATCCTACCTGCTACACCTCCCCTCCTATCAGGGAAGAGCTTGCAATGCGTAGCATCAATTTTCTACTCCCGCTTGGCCTCAGTGGCCTCGCGTCCTCTGTACCTTTAAGTTCTCGCCAGTTTGTGCCTAACTATCCTCCGACCTCAACATCAAAAGGATTCCGCCTCATTGTGAACGTTACCGACCCTACGAAAGACCTCAGCCCCTCAGTTAACGGTTGGAGTTTCTCAACCGTCCATACTGGCGCTGGACTCAGCGATGCCGTCGTCTCCGCAGACCAGGGCATTGGTAGAATATATTACCAAAACGGCACCGCCGAGGAAATCCGATATAAGTCGGGTAGCATTCTGAGCGATGGTGGCACCCCACTCTTCCCCTGGGGCGTCCAAGTCCAGGCAAAGGGCGAGGCGGATGAGCCCGCAGTTCGTGTCAACGCTGGCTCCGGAACCAAGGGCGTTGCCCTGTCTGCCTTTCCCGAGCCCTACTCGTATTTGACGGGTACCAACCCCGGGGTCTATGCTGTATGCCCTCGAATTATCCCATACTACAACGCTACGTTCAACGTCGTCCGCTGGGCGTATGATGAATTCAATTACACCACCGGCCTTTACGAGCGCACCGTCCCTGAGGATTGTGTTGCCGTTAACTTTCTGCCCCAATGCGCGGACTTGCCGGAGCTGCCGGAAGGCAGCCTGAGCAGTCACGAGTTCGCGGCCAACTCCAAGTGCTACGAGGACGTTAGGTCTATTGACTGGTCTCAATATGGCCCATGAAGGGCGTGATGTCGATATAAATGTTATGAACGCTATGCTTGAGAGGTGGAAATGATATATTATCGACTACAGAACGTCTAATATAGTAATGTTTAATCAGTGTTGTATTTGAAGGCCGCCATAATCCCCTTTGTCGTTTAGGGGAACTGTTATCCCATTCAGTTATGTCTATACTGTCATATGCGACAGCGGGCTGATTTTCTCGGCGCGACAGTGACTCCGTTGGAATACAGACTCAGGGGCATGTACCCTTGACCCAATGGCGAGCCTGACAATTGCTATTCGCCGTTACAATTCCTTCAAGACCTCCGAGGTCCCTGAAAACGTTGTCGCGGGGGGCTTTCAACCGTTCCGAATAGCCTAGCGAATATGAGAGGAGGGTAATAATAATTTTGTTTTCCCAGGCTACACGGCTCAAGCTAACTAGGAAGACATACGTGATATTGGGTTAAGATGGGAGACGCCCTCTTTCTTTCCGATGGTTAGCCTCTACGAACATACGGGGTCCATTACGCCATTCGATAATTTTTTTCTCCGTCTGATTGGAGGGTAGGGGTGGCCAGTGGACTGGCTGGTGTGCGAATGAATGTGTGGGATCGCTCGGTCCCTTGCCTATTGTACGAGAAGGTGTTCCTTTGCCGCATGGAGTAGATTAACTACACGATTATCCTGCCGGAGGATAAATGCATGACCTAAGCACCCCTGCGGAATTCGTTGCCGAGATATCTACTGTTCCCCGCAACTCCTTCCCGGCCGACAGAACGCGTCGCTGACATCGACTTATGAGGACGCCATAGCTGAATTTTAAATAACGTTTCGCAGGCGAACCACGGGCAGCAAGATGGCTACGGTGACCCCTCGCAAGCTAATACCGAATTACGTTTCGGCCTCCATTGCCGTCTCGTTCGGCGGTCTACTCAATGGCTACGATACGGGCTGCATCGGCGCCATCTCGCACATGAGACAGTTCACCGAGACAATGGGACGGATGCCCGCTCTCCTGCTCGGCATCACCGTCTCCATGATGATGCTGACCGGCACGCTGCCTTCCGTGTTTGCTGGCCACCTCGCCGACCGACGTGGTCGCCTTAAGATCATCTTGCCCGGCGCTATCCTTTTCGCTATGGGAGCCGCGCTGCAGGGTACTGCGCATAAGTTGACGCAATTTATTGTCGGTAGAGCGCTGGGCGGCTTTGGCCAGGGCATGTTTCTGGCCAACATCGCCGTCTATATCACCGAGATTGCGCCCTCCCAGAAACGCGGGAGGCTGGTTGCGCTACCCCAGTTCGCGGCTACGGCCGGTGTCTGTCTCGGCTACTTTTCTTGTTACGGAACCGTTTCGGTCACGTCGAGTTTCGCGTGGAGGCTGCCGTATGTAGTCCAAGGTATCATCGCCATTATGCTTGCCTTGACCTGCCTGTTACTCCCCGAATCTCCACGGTGGCTGGCTTTGCACGGGAGGTCTGAAGAGGCCGTTTTGGCGTTGCGGATGCTTGACTTTAATATGGACGAAGCTCGGGGCTTCCTTTCCGTCGCTCAACAACAACCAAGTCTCTCGGGGTGGCAGAACTTTGCACTCCTGTTTCGGAGAAACTATCGGCCCCGCACCTTCCTGGCGCTTTTCCTGCTTGGTAGTAAGCAATTCCTGGAGTTACTTATCCCCTTTATTTCCTAGTTCAGCGGCACAAGTTTCAAATTGTGGCTTTTAGGAGTCTATGGCCCCGAATCGTATCTTATAACTCCCGGCCATTCGCCTAATTGACCGGAAAGGATGATAACTGACTCCGGATGTTGCCTTACAGTGGTGCAGCTCGGGGGAATCGACGCCATCACATACGTGAGTCTCCCCACTTTACTCCTTGGACGTATTGCTAAGTCCTATTAGTACGCTCCCGTCCTGTTTGGACAAGCTGGGTTAGCTTCAGACAATGCGTCATTTCTGGTCTCTGGCATCTCGTCCATTCTAATGCTTGTCATTTCTATTCCCGCCTTCATGCTTGCCGATAGATGGGGAAGACGCACGTCGGCGATATCTGGGGGTATCGGGCTTTCCGGTTGCATGATGGTCATCGGAAGTCTTTATGCCGCAAAAGCTGTGCATCCGTCTGGGTTCGCACGGTGGGTTGTCATTGTTGCTGTCTATGTGTTCGGTCTCACATATTGTGCGACTTGGGGGATAGTGAGCAAGATTTACGCTTCTGAGATCCAACCTGGAAACACGCGCGCCGCGGCCAACTCTGTAGCCATGGGTTTGAGCTTCGTAAGCACATTGACCGGAAATGTTAGGATGGTTCTTCATTGCTGACATGCAATTTCCAGTTCACCAACTGGCTAGTCGCTCTGATAACCCCTATTCTCCTGGATGCGTCTGCCTTCGGCGCGTACTTCCTCTTTGGTGGTCTCGCCCTCTGCACTACCGGCGTGCTTGCCGCCTATATGCCGGAGACCAGGGGCCGCTCACTGGAGAACATACAGGAAGCCTTTCATAGGCCCGCTGTCTGTAGCATAACACGATATCTGCGACCGCTCATTCTGTCACTGCGACACAGGGTCGTGAATAACCCCGCCAACGAAGAGATTGAAATGGAGCGTCAGAACCAGACTGGTTCAGCAGAAGCCATATCGATTTCCCACGAAGGCGTCACTCGGAGCTTGAGGCTTGACGTGGCGTCGGCCTAAATCTAAGTCCGATTGCTACCTGATGGTCTTATGAGCACAGGTGCCAGTCGGGGTTCGTGATGAAGAGGTTAGGGTTTGCAAGTGACGACCCCAAAGCATAATCTTAGAATATTACCGCCCGTACGTGCGCTTGTAGTACTCCAAGGGACCTACTGCACGATGGTGTTATTTAGGAAGTTGAGAAAATATGGGGGCTCCGCAATGTCAACATCCCCTTGGACGTAATTCATATGCTGTCGTTCAATATCACATTAACGATCCAATATTACATGGTCTTTGCGTATGCTTAGCCTGAATCATGCCCCATGTCATTGGCGTAGCTGGGTTAGTTGGTATAGGCTTAGGAATCATATATATATGCGGGTATGATCCAGGATGAGAGTGCACGAGAAATTAAGTAACCCAATATGTGTAGCGCATCTTTTTGGAATCTCACAGCACCAAAAGGCAGTGCTCACAAGTGCGCTCTCCCCTCTAATTTCCGCCTTCTCCTCTCCTCCTTCACGAGATTCTTCATCTCCGCCGTCTCCTCCGGCGACAACTTCGCAGGTTGGCCCCCGTCGACTGCAGCAGCCTCCTCGAACAGCTTAGCACCAAGCGTATCCGCGAGCCTTAGTACACGCGTGCTAACCGTGGCACCGTCTCGTCTGTTCTTACCTTCGCGGCGGCTCAATGCGATCTTCTCTGTGAAATCCCATAGCCTACCCGAAGCCAGGAGCGTGCCGGTCTTGGCGTCCCGAGGGACCACCCACTCCGGTGCAAGGCGTAGGCGCGCGGGCACCTTTGCATTTTTCGATTTGATGGTGTATACTATGCCCTCCTCCTCAAAGCGTTGATACGAGTTCTTAAGGGTCTGTGCGATACGCCGAGGTCAGTAACCGCAGGACGACAGAGTTAGGGGCCCATCTCGGAACCCGGAAATACTAAGAGATATGAAATTGACGGATGATGCGGTAGCCGACCATGGATCCCTAAGCGAGATACAGAATGGATATAGAAGACTCTGGATACTCACCTCCTTGTTTACTGCTTCAAAGTAACTGAGATCGCCTTGGTGGTAGAGCGTCTTGCCAAGCTACATCCACTGTTAGTCTTAAATTGTTACACAAACAATATTTTTATGACTGACTAGTTGTGCGGTACTCTGTGCTTTCGCGACCTCGATCCAAATCTCGTCCATCTCCTTGCTTGGGGGAGTTAGGCCTATCAGAGAGACCGCAGCCAGCCAGCTGGCTTCGATGAACGGCCAGATCAAGAAGCAGTAGAAGTCGTAGTTCTCTCTGCCGGCGAGTCGCTCCTCTTCCGACAGGCCGATACTTACGATCTTGTCCTTGTCGTCCCTAGTGAGATTGATGACGCGGTCATCCTCTAAACCGACCAGCGTCTTCTCCAAGTTATGCACCAGTCCTTCGCTGGGGAAAATGAATTCCCCTCGAAAGAGTGAAGAAAGAAAGAGGACTTGATCCCGGACAGCCTCATAAGATATGGCCTGTTGTGCAGGACCGCCGCCCACTTTTACTCTCATGTACATAGCAGCGCTTACCAAGGCCTCCGAGATAAACAAGTGGATCGTCATGTTTCGGTAAAACGACAGTTGGAATCGGTCAACGGCGTAGTATGTCGGCTCGGCAAGCCCTTGGACGACCCCGACCAGATCCTTCCCCAGGACCTCTAGACCGCGCTCTACGACGTCTGACAAAGGGGCGTTTCCGAAATGGGCCACACGCCCGCCTTTTGCTCTTACCCTTGATATGAGCCACTCGATGCGACGCACGAGCTCTGACTTGCCCACCCCTCGACCTCTCAGCGTGAGCAAAACGGTCCCGATTAAAGCTGTCGGCATGACCACGGAGACCTCATTGATGTCAGAGAGGACCTTGTAACCCATTGTTCGCAGCAGTTTTTGCCTAATGGCTGCATTTTCTGGAGATTTGGAGCTCCAGTCCGGCGGTTGAGGGGATTTACAAATTTTGGCCAGCTGTGTGTCGAAGTATCCTCGTAGACTCCAAGGCTCGTGAAAGCGAACGTCTACTCTACCCAGTTTCAGCGATAAAATAGACGTGCTGCTTAGGAAATCGGCAAGGTTCTCTTTCTTCTTTGGAACACCCAAAAGCTCGGTGACATAGCCATCAGTCTCGACGACTTTGTCGTATTGCGTGCTCACCGGACAGATGATGGCATCCTCGACCCGACCAGACAGGAGGCTGTCGAGGATGAAGCTGAGTATCCCAAACTTAGGGGACAGGAGCTTTCCAGTCCTTGATCTTCCACCTTCAATGAAGCATTCGAAGTTGTAGCCGCCTTGAAGTAGGGTGTCTATATACACCTGTACCAGTGTGGTATACAAAACGTCATTTCCGAAAGAGCGCCGAATCCACATGGCACCTTACAGTAATCAGCGCCGACTCTGTGCCGAGTAGTCAGGTAGCGCACTCACCTGCATTTTGCAAGAAGGGCCCGACAAGCGGGAAGTTGAGATTATCGCCAGCAACTACAACGGGAAGCGCCAACCCCAGACGATAGCAGATCAACTGCATGGAGACGTAGTCGACGTGCGAACGGTGGGAGGGCAGAAAAATGATGCTCTGCTTCTTTCTTTGTGCCTCTTCGGCTACTCTTCTCAGCCGCAAGATTTCCTCGCTGGAAACGTGAATACCTAGGTACGAGTCAGTTTTGTCTAGCCATGTCTTTATGGGCAAGACCGACGAGTCACCTTGGTGATACGCCCTGGTAAGCAACTGGGTGACGAGATAATAGGCACTCCTAATGAAGGGTTTGCTCTCAAACTTGCAAATCATGTCATTGGTCCACTTCTCTGCTACCTCTTGTAGTGCTGATTCTAAAACGGAGCGTCTATGAGCGCGCTTGGCTTCAAAGTGCTCATCGTCCTTTCGTAGCCAGCCCTCCTTCTCTTCGACCTCTAGGCGCATGTTGGCCAATTGCGATATACGGGTCTGCAAGAGAGGCGCTGACAATACAGAATTCTTGATATGCTCAGAATACCCCGAGTAGTATATGGGTTGTCCGACGATGTTATCGTATGCCCGCCACCCGGTTCCCGAGACATAAAGCGAGACTTCGCGGAGGAACCTGTGCCATAACGTTGTGTTAGCCACGCGTCCTACTACCTAGGTAGGTAATGCAGCTCTCATCGGAATAAAGCGACGGCCGTATATGTATATGCGTATCCAACAGGGTGCAGCTACTAGGTAGACTGACCGGAGAGGTTCGGAACGGAAGCTCGCCATGTGCCTCATTAAAGCTTCTTCATGGTCCTGCTCTTCCTTAGGGCGGGTTTCGACATAGCTCCTAGGTTGAAGGGTGATCTGGTCACCGAGGATCTGCAGGTCGGGCGCAGAGTCGCGCGTCAGAACGTCGTCGTCTTCGTTCCCTTGGGCCATTGTGCGGTTCGCGGATTCGTGGCTCACTATTCGTCGTACGCTAAAGAGATGCCGGAGAATATATCATCACTGTCATAGCCTCTTACAGGGCGCATACTCAACCTCAGGGAAGACAAAAGCAGACAGGAGACGGATACTAGGGATACTAGGGGCTACTCTCCGTTTCGGCTGTCAATAACTCCTCAGGCAAGAAGAGGTGGTGGCAAGGGCTCGCCAGCGAGTTGAACGTACTCAGAGTAAAGTATACATAACAGCTACGTCTGTAGGGGAGGTGGTAGCTCAAGGTAGGGACCTACTTTAAGTCTACAACTCCATAATGTACCAAACTTCACTTGAATGAAAGACGGTCGCAAGTCTAATTTCTGATTCCATCGATGCTCGGTACCCGTTTAATTACATAGCGGGTGAGGTCATTAAGGTGCCGACGGTGTTCAAGCTTACCTACCATACCTACATAACTTACCGGTAGTCCTACTACATACATACCTAGGTATGTAGATAAGGTGGGCTCAATGCCGAGGCATCGCGCACGTGAACATTTTGCAGGCACTGGAGCATACATCCTCCATGTACTTCGTAGGTATGTAGGTAAAGCTTATCGGCTTTCTTTCTCCGGTGCTATCGATAACCCACACCTACTTAATGTACTTGTACCTAGTACTCTATCTCCGAGTTTTACCAACATGAAGGTCCATCACATTCAACCTGCCATAGTATGCATTCCCAGTAAAGCCTCGAGAGGCCGAGAACCACTCCAAACAAATGTAATGGCGTCTAATTTCAACAGCCAGTCGGTGACGCAGGAACTTCTTTCCAGGGCTCACAGCCCCGATAGCGCCAACCGAACCTACGCAGAAAAGATCCAACGTCGGCCCCTGCTTCTCAAGCCGAACTCTCCACCCCCCCCGGATGCACGAGATGTTCGACGAAAGGCTCGACAGGAGAAGCAGAAACGCGCAAAGGCATTAAAGCCGAAACCTCTCTCGGCCACACGGCGGCGAAGGCTCGGCCTCCATGAGATACCAAAGCACGGTCAGAAGTACGCCGTCTTTGAGCCTTTGAATAAGCTCTGGTCGGGATATATCCGCGAGATACTAGGAAACGAGTTGTACACTGGTGGACAGGGCGCCGCTGCCAAGCTCAGTACTGCCGACTTCCACGGTGCCGAGGTCGAGGTCTCCCGAAGTAATTGTCCCAGCCGCGTCGGAATCCACGGCATTATAGTCAAGGATTCACGCTTCGTCTTTGAGATCATCACAAACCAGGGCCAGGTGAAAGTTGTGCCCAAGGAGGGAACCCTGTTTCGAGTCAACGTCCCAGCTGAGAAGAATGTTGCCGACGACAGGAAACTCTTCACCTTCGAGATTCACGGCGACCAGTTTCAACATCGGTCAGCTGATCGCACCAACAAGAAGTTCAAGGGGCATTATCTGAAGAACCTTTGAGGCTGGCAGCGTGCTGTGATGGCTGGGAATCCATTCAATTCTAAACCCAAGGAGCCACAGTGGGTTGTGTCTCTGCTTATAGCGACACGCAAGATGTTCCCACGATAAGCGGATCGGACAGCCCTGGCGACTTGCAAACATTTTGCGGAGTAAGGATGCAGTCATGACATCCACCTGCATGCCTAGCAAAATTCCAATGCGCCTTTCGCGTAGGTACATAATCCGAGTGCGAGTCTATAGTTGCGCTGCGCGATCTCAGACGCTTGCTTACTCCTTATAGACGGACGATACAGATAGTTAGCAATGCCTCCGGCTTAATCACCGCGATGGCATGTATTGCTGCGGGTCAAACCAAGAAGAGCTTACCACATGGACAGCTGCCTCAGCCGCTTAACATCCGACGCATATGGTTGGTCTTGGAAGCTAAGAAGCTTAATTTCGGTGGAGGCCCGTCCATGATACACTGGATGGTTTCAATCGCTTGCAAGAAAAGCGGCTTAAGTACAAGGTGATTACGAGGAACGAATATACCGCTTTCACGATTCTGGAGGAACACCATGTATGCGAGCCTTGATGCTCCTGTGACCCTGGTTAGAGACCAGACGCTTGAAATGCCGTTCGCTGCCAGTAGCCTTGAGCAGCTCCGCGCTTTTCACTGTCGAGATGAAGGGCTCTATTTGGCACGGAAGAGTACACGACATGAGATAAAGTGAGGCCTTGGTCTAGTTCAGGCATCCATTCTTGCGCCTCGGTCCTCGGTGCGTGAAGGAAGTTAGCTGCAAGGCAAGGGTGGGCTCCAGTCCAACTTACGACCTCGTTCGTGGAACACGGCATCCTCAAGACTGGGTATGCATCAGAAAAAAAGGAAGACGAGTCAGACCCTCAATAGATATCCCACAAGCTGATCTTGCCATCTTTACTCCCCACCGCTAGCCAGTGAGCTTCCTTGGTCTGCTTGATCCGCCGATCCCTGACACTGAGCTCACCCAGCCTGGGCACGACCTCTACTGCTGAACGGTCTTTGTCGCTGGAATTTTCATAGAATTGCGTCTCTGATGCCCCTTTCACTTTCACTGAAGAATTGTCTCTACCGTCCACTATCGCGAAAGCGGTGGTGTAACAACCCACATCATGCCATTTCAGCACTGCGAGCTCGGACATAGTCTTGGTCGAGTATACTCGGACTTTGGAGTCCCAGCCGGCCGTCGCGAAGATCTTGCCGTCAGAGCGGATTCGCAGGCCTTGCTGTCCGGAGTGCTTCGTGTTGATCGTCCTGGCGGGTAGGGTTATGCACGATACGTCTGCCTTTTGCGCCAGTTTTGTAGGTCTGGATTCACTAGCAAGTGCGGTAGAGAGAAGTGATGTTCGCGCGCCGACAGCTTGTGAGGGCGTCGTGGCTAGTCTATCTTCCTGCCCAGATTCTAAGGCAATTACTGAGTGCTGAGTTTCAGCGCCAGACGACCCTTGGCTTGGTGGGCCCGTGCCAGGGATTGGATGTTTCGCTATGATAGCATCCGCGCCAGAGGTTAGGAAATAGTCCCTGCCAGGAGATACATCGAGTGATAGTATAGGCTGGCTGTGAGACTGTGCCTTGTAAACTATATCCCATGACCCGCTGCGCCTCAGGCGCGCTACCATAGCAAGGCCGTTTTCATAAGCGGCGACAAGCATTAAAGACCTGCCCAGCCAAAAGAGGGACAGTGCCATTGGCATCCCAATCTTTGCCGCCTTGCTTGCTAACTGAACGGTGTGATGCCTCTTTTGGGTAGGTAAATGGTAAATATCGATCTCGCTTCATCGTTAGTTGTTTTGGATGGAGACTACCGAACCCACGACCACCTGACTTACAGATTCGGATGAGAGCGTATTCGGAACGGCGATAAGCAGTTCGTCATTCGCAGGACCCGAGTCAGGCGTGCATTGAGCGAAGGAACAGAAGTTCATAGTGTTGACTTCGAGAACATGCAGGATCCACGGCTGCGCTCTTGCCGACACAGACTGATCGAGCGGGAGAGCGGTGCTGAGCGCAGCCTCGTCCTCTGCAGCCGCTTTCCACACGACTAAGCGGTTGTCTCTGCCGTGTCTGGGGAAATCACATCTCAGCCCGTTGCCCACCAATGCGCAAGCGGCGAAGTTCTGGCGTGATAGCCAAGAAACCTACGTGATGATCTTATCGTCGCCCCAGCCGGCGATACCTAGAATGGCCTTCTCGTGCGCCCGCCAAACCGCGCTGGGACGCATTATGGTAAGGTCCCACAGAACAACAAAGCCTTCAGCATCGCCGGATGCGAGGCGCTGGTTGCTCCTGACGAAGGTCGTTGCGTGCACCTGAGCCTTATGGCCGCGGAGGACAGATTTAGGCTGGGCAGCTGGTCGTTGAGACGTCATGGCGAGTGGAATGTTTAAGCCTCTAGGTAGGTAGGTGCCTTAGGAGGTCTGGTAGTCTCGAGTTCTCAGGATAAGGTGGAAATGGTGTCGCGTAAGCCGGCTACTTGCCGCTATGTCCTTCATCTCAAATGATGCTTCATGTCAAAGCAGGGTAATGGGCTTCGCTTGTATTTTTGTTTACTAAGGCCGAGGCAAGGAAAGAGACGTACATAGATGATGTTGCTGGAATAACTTCAACTGACAGACATTACCTACAGTCTTGTAGGGAGGTACGTAAGAGCCATCAATCTTCAGCTGCTGCTCAACTGGCTACCAGCTGTTCTATCTTGTCCCTGCTCCTACATACGCACCTATGTACCCCTAGCAGCATATCTGCTCACTATGTACCTATTAGCTATGTACCTGTTAGGTATGTACCTATTATTCGGGGATGCCCGAACCCCAAAACAATGATGAATGAGGTTAGATTCATTGGCAGTATGGTCTATTCCAACCCCAAAAGCAGTTGCTCTTCTAAAATCAAATCGGTCTTTTCCCTGTCCCCATACGAGAGCACCTTGGACTTTGGAAATAATGATTGTCTTTTAGTATCTCTGTCCTTGGGTGGTTCGGGCCCAATGAGGCAGCCATCCTCGGGGATTGTGCGCCCTTTAAACAGACTTGATACACTGACGATTCCAATCATAATCACATTCGCTGAATCTGTGCCAACCTTAGAAACTGCAGTCAGCCTACGCGGGGGCCCATGGCAACTTCATTTGGCGTGATATAAAGCATATCTGACACAGATGCCTGAGGATGATTGTGGTATTACGCAAGATTTCCGCAGCTTCCCCATACCCTAGACATCTGAAAGTCAATGTGGCACCTCTCGAATACCAAGCTCGGGGCTTTTCAGTAGCTGGTGCATGACGAACGAAGAAGGAACTGCATGTTCAGGAGCGCCGACGATTCCTACCAAATGAAATCGCTAACCTACCAAGCAATGCCAAGCATGCGATAGAGCGGCTTTCGGAGAAAATGCATCTCGATCTCAATCTCATCTCCTGATAGGGCTGGGCAACGGGATGACCCGGTTCGACCGCCGTTGCGCATCATCGCTGAGCCTCTCACTGCCAAGCATACAAATCAACTCGGAGGTGTGCAAGGCCGTGGACATTTTAATTGACACACCAAAATTTATGGAACATCACCTAATAAGAGACTGGTCACGGTCCAGTTATTAACTATTAGAATTTTTTAAAACACCAACATTATGATTCATAAATATGTCATGTTTATTAAGTAATAAATACCATGCAATATTTTATCATATGAATTTATTCAATTTTTAAAATTTGTTCATAAACGTATATCAAGTAGTTACTCATCAGTTTTTGGTGTGTCAATTAAATTGTCCACCACCTTGGTGTGGCTGATCGTGACCACCGGCTAGGATCAGGTTCAGCTGATAACATGCGCATGCATGCATAACCCCCTTCCGCACCACGGAAGAATACGCATTCATGGTTGCTAAGCATGCTGAGGTCGACTGGGATGGCGCTTTGTCCGATGGGGTTCGATAGATATTGCCCATTCCGCCCCATCCACGACGCATCGTTCTTTAAAGATGAGCTTGGCCCTCATGACGACCCATAGGACGATGATAGACCAGAAGGGGGGTTGAGAACGCAAAATCCCCTGTAGTTATTCCGTCCCCGACGTAAGTGTCCCCCGACCTCAAGTGGTGATTGATGGGATCGAAAACCGACTGTTTTCTTATTGCATGCATACATTGTAGACATGAGGTCGCTAAGATTTAATCTTCATCGGATCCTTTGTACCCTCTGCGTTTCGTTTCTCTGAAGCAAGTCGCATGGAAAGATCCAAACCCGAAGTCGATGCTGTAGAGAACATTGCTTCGGTAACAATTGATCAGGAATCGCGAAAGGACTGTGCGGAAGAGACCCCCCTGAACGTTCAACTTTCCACACCTGGCAATGATTCTGCGGCTAGTGGATACTAGCGAGTTAAAACAAAGTTGCTGTGCGTTTGATATTTGATAATCGAGAAATGATCATCTCTTCCCCCTCTTGTGTTTCGTCATAGCCTCCTCTCCAGTCGAGTGACTTTTTAAGTGCGAGCTGTGCTCCCCCTTGACCTTCCCCCTTGTGACGTCTTTTCGATTATGATTATTGGCCAAGAGATACCTACTTCGTACTATCAAGCATGGTGGACCAAAAACCGCATCATCCGTACAAAGTCAACGATATCTGCCTCACATGGGGTACCAGAACTTCTTATTATCTCACCGCTGGGTCGGAAGCTCCATCATATTGCTTCTTCTCTGTTTATTTCCTTGGTCTGCCTCCGTAGAACTGTGGCGGAGTGGGAATATGTCCGAACAGCCCTTTCATTCGTTAGGACGAGTCCTGCCGCTGGCCGTTTACATTCGCTTTAGGCTTTAGGGGATGAGACGGCTCCTATCTGTTTTTATCCTCTAAGGCAACTACGCGTCACTTCCTGCGCCTCATCGCCGGCTTGATCAATCGGGACAGGGCGGACAAGGCAATGGATATCATCGGTACTTGGATCTAATCGGTTGGCTCGGAGGTTCCTTATCGGTCACAGCAGCGCGCCACAGGTGCTTGATTAGAGTTCTTAATCACTTGGTGTCGCCTGGGACGAGATTTGAGACATTCTATGCAGCGACCCTCGAGTAACAGGGGCGTTTCCCCAAAGTCATTTTCTATGGGCAGACGAAGCCCCTAGGACCTTGATCTTCCCTTCTCCGCCACATATCCTCAATCGTATCTGCAAGCGATTCTGTGCTGTTCGACAATCCTGCCCTTGGCCCTTCCTCCCGTAACTATTAAACCGTCCCCTCTTTCCTTTTTTCTTTGGGCATCCTTTGGGCGGGAGCAGATTCCCGGCTTCAGTCCCAAAAGTGAAACAAGGTCGGTGCCGGTTGAGCTCTCCGGAGATCGGCAAGGTCAGTCAAATTAGATCGGTTGTAAGTCGTGCTGAATCCCGTCTTCATCCCTTCTCCTTCCTCCATCCACTCCGCCCGGATAGACGCAAGAGCTCGTCTCTCCGGAGACGCCTAGTTCGGTAGTCCTGGCGGCATACGATGCCACCCCGGCGAGTCTCCTCGTGCCGGGGCCCCGATTTGGCGCAGTCGCGCCGTCGACGCATCACCATGCCGAGCAGTCTTCGTCTTCATATGTCGTTAACAGTGGCTACACCAACGACGAATTTCGTCTCCCACCTATGAAGAGACAAAAATTGTCGTTAACAGGCCCGGTGCCTATTAGCGCCAAGAGTAACTTGCCCAAGCACCGCAGCTCTGCGCAGCCGGGAGATATGATCACTTCAAATGCCGTTCCCATTAAGAGCAGGAGAGTCCGCACCGGCTGCCTGACTTGTAGAGAGAGGCACTTAAAATGCGACGAGGGCACCCCGGACTGTAATAACTGCAGGAAGAGCAGCAAGGAGTGCAGACGCGGCGTCCGGTTGAACTTCATCGACACGACTTGCAAGGAACTCCCATTCATCGTCTCACCAGAAGGGTGGTCAGGTACGTCTGCAATAGCGTTATGTCCAGCTCGTGTTCCGAGCAAGACTAATTATGCGTGCAGTAGTGGCCTTTGAGGATGAGTCGCGGCTGATTGCCTCAGAATATCAAGGGGGTTTGGAGAGATATCCCAAAATCGCCAGGTCGGTCGCAGCTCCTTCGAGAAAGTCGCATGTTGAATCTGCTTTGCGACGGCAGACACATGCCCCTGAAAATGCCGGCTCACAGATGGGAGTAGCCTCCAAACCCGCCGCGGCGATGCAAACGCTACAGTCTCTATACTACGGCGATGCCGGCCAGACGCATGCAGAGCTGACCAGTAATGGTAATTACCGCTCGCGAAAGAGCAGCAGGACTTCGTTTATAGAGGCAACACCAGGCTCATCGAATGCGGCTGAATACGGATACATCCTGGCAGATCCATTCACA
The DNA here is from genome assembly GCA_004155915.1 of Monosporascus sp. CRB-9-2. Lineage (NCBI taxonomy): Eukaryota > Fungi > Ascomycota > Sordariomycetes > Xylariales > Monosporascus > Monosporascus sp. CRB-9-2. Next base: position 149,035 of record QJOA01000071.1, on the reverse strand, counting down.
CCGACCAGTGACGATATTGGCTGCCCTGCTTCCCATCACAACTACAAAAGCAGCAACGCATCAACCGCCGCGTCTATCGCGGGCGCAACATCTGTAGAGCCACCATCAACTTTCCGTAGTGATCTGAGAGGCAACGGCCAGGAAATGGGGCCCGACACGGGCATGATGACACCACCAAACGAAAGAACGGACGAGCGCGGATATCTCAATTCGCCGGAAGAGTTACGCTTCATGCAGGTGTTCGTGTCCGAGGTGGGTATTTGGATGGACAGTCTGGACCGAGACAAGCACTTCTCACGAATGATACCATACCATGCCCTCAAATGCCCTATGTTACTTAATGCACTCCTCGCCTGCGGTGTCAAGCACCTGACCCTCAAAGAACAGGATAGCGACGACAAGGCGCTGTTCTACTACGACACAGCGACCACGCAGCTCCTACGGAGTCTGCAGAACCCGGATCGCGACACGGCCGAGTGCGCAGCCACCGCCATCGTATTGAATGTCTACGAGATCATGAGTGAGAAGCCGACAAAGCGTATGAGTCATATTGCGGGCGCACGTGCTCTAATTCGCGAGTGCGGATGGAGCGCAAGGAGTGGCGGGCTAGGTGCTGCGTGCTTCTGGCTCAACGTCGGCATGGAACTACTCTCTTGCCTCGCCTTCGACTGGCAAACGGCCTGGGATCCGGATCACTGGGGCCTCGATATGGGCTTCCTCTCGTCCCCGAGCTTAGGCAACAACAACAACAAGGGGGCAGAATGCGACGACGATGAGGCCGGCGTGGACGTGGGGAACGAGGAGGTCTGGGTGCACCGCATTTTCTACATCGTGGCGAAGATCGCGAACTTTCGGGCTAGCATCCCGAAGTTCCAGGAGCCGAGCCCGCATGACGAGCAGATACGTCTCCAGGCCAGATATGTCGAGTGGCAGCGTCTAAAGAACATGTGCGATAGCTGGAATAGCGCTGTGCCGCGTCCTATGCACCCGTTTGCCTATATATATCCGTCGCAGACGCGCGGCAAGAGCTTATTCCCGAATATTTGGTGAGTACACGTCGCTCCTCTAACCGCCCCAAAGACCAGAGGGCCCTAACCGAGGTTTCGGAAAGGCTGATCAAGCGCGCCGCTATCATCGGCCGCCTCTACTACCATATGGCACAGTGCCTCCTCGCACAGGTCAATCCAGTCTCACCGCGAGACACAGCAAGTATGCGCACGGCACAGCTACACCACGCGCACCAGGTCTGTGGCATCGTGGCACATACCGAGGACCGCGGTGTGGCCAGCGTGTCAATACGCTCGCTAGCCATCGTGGCCGAAGTTCTAACGGACTTGTGTGAGCGGCAGGAGGTCATCGCCATCCTCGAAAAGGTCGACCGCGAAACGGGCTGGAGGCTGGCGGGCGTCCTGAGCAAGCTCAAGAGGGTTTGGGGATGGGAAAAGATGGGACAGATTGGGCTGACGATGCAGTTCCCCCCGCGCGCCGGCGATGGCGGTAGTGGGAACAGGGGGATCGCAGCCGGCCCAAAGCAGGTAGAGCGGCTACATGGTACGACAGCGGCCGCGCAGACGACTCCGCCGACTCAGACACAGCCGCAACAGCAGTCGAGAATGCCCATGGTGCAGGCGGAAAAGCAGCTAGCGGCCGTCACGACGCCTCGGCCGATGCGTGTCAACCCTCTCAGTTTCGCGGATTTCAGCCTGCCCAACCACCCCTACCAGAACTGGTACGAGCCGCCCAGCCGGTCCAACTCGTGTAACTCACAGGGGTTCCTGTGACGGGAATAGGTACGCATATGAGAAGAACGGATCGGCTACGCGCTGATTAACGGTAGGTCATCTAAGAGGTGCCAATAAGGGGCATCTGGTATCTCGGGTTGGCCTTTCAGGAAACAGGGTCTGCGGAGTTGTCTTTACTGCATATTGGGCGCGTCTAACATGGTCCATCGTGGGCGCGCATTGCTAAGTTTATTGACTCTCGCGCATCTTCTGGCTGACTTGGCTGTAACCCCACGGCTTCGGACATAGGAAATCGGTTTCTATAATGGGACGCGGCTTTCGGATTAGTGTCAGCATGAAGAAGTGGGCTCTCGGCTTTTGATTTCTGTGTGGCCAGATATGAGCTTGCATGGTGAGAAGTGTTTCATTTACGGGCGGCATCTGCTTAAAGCATGGCAGAAAAGGGGCAAATATTGAAGCTCTTACGCATGACCGTAATGATACTGTGTACAAAAACCCGACTTTCTGGCCCCGAATACAGGTCTAGAGTCTATAGCCCTGAGTTTATACACCTTGCTTACTTGGTAGCTCTATTCATGCACTTTCGGCACCTTCTGCGACAATACCCCTGTCTACATTCTCCTTCATGGAAGGGTCTGATTCAACCTCGGGAGGCGGGATAACCATGCCATACTTTTCGTAGGGGAAGTTCGTCAGGTCATAGAGATACTCGCCCCAACCATCACCGATCTCTCCTAACTGATGCACGTCGACCTCGCCAGCCTCACCCATCCGTCCAGCCAAAACCTCCTCTTCGCGTCCCTCATACTCCTTCTTAAGCATGGGGTGAGGCACCCACACAACCCTCATGCCGGCTCTCCGTCCGGCCTCGACACCGGGGACGCTGTCCTCGAACACCAGACATTCCTCGGGTGTGATAGGCTTCTCTCCGGGTTCGAGGCCGTCGTTTATAGTCTTCAGCGCGAGCAGGTAGATGTCCGGCAGCGGCTTGCCGCGGCCGGGCTGGATCCGCTTGTCGTCTCCGAGAACCCTGCGGTCAGTCTCGAAGACGGAGAACAGCTCGGTCCAGTTTTTGGTCTTGACGGCGAAGTTTCCCGCGTGGCTGCTCGTCGCCAGTGCTATGTGGACCCTGTGTGGCTTCGTGGCGCCCTCAGCCGTCTCGCCGTAGCGCACACCGTCCGCATTCTTTAGATCCCACCACCGTGTGCGGCCAAGGTCACCAAGCAATCTCTCGACACCCGGCAGCGGCTTGGCGTTTGGGAAGTGCTGCCTCTGAAGCAAATTGTACTCGACCATGTACTGGTCCTCAGAAACGGGGAGTTTAGCCCAGTCGTGGAACAATCGGTTTGCCTCCGGACCGGGCCGGCCCTGCAGCTTCGCCTTGATGGACCAAGGCAGCGACGGCCGGCCGTACTTCTCCAGAATGAGATTGATGCATAGCGTATACAGATCTTCAGTGTCTAGAAGCAGGCCGTCCATGTCGAAGAGACATGCCCTTACCGGCGGAAAGCTATTGTCGTCGTGCCCGTCAGCCCTCCGGTCACTCGTTCGGAAACATAAACACTGACTCTGTTCGAGGCGCCATTGCGAAGGAAGACGCAGATGACTCTTTCTTTACGTTACTATGACTAGAGAATTTCGGAAGGCTACGTAGAGGTTCCATTGTGCTTACGCCTCGTTATTCAAACTCGGGACAATCCATGGCGGCTGTCGGGGTTCATCGGCGGGCTCGCAAGCTTGAGTGTTGACTCTTCAGCTCCACTTCGGCCGGCACCGGCGGTGTGCGGATTGGTTATCGAGGTACCTAACCAAGGCCAACCCTGGAAAAGGTTCAATCGCAAAGGACCTGAATACTGCATGTACTTTTTGTACCTACATGTACCTAGTATCCCGCATCAGAGCGCACCTAGTAGTGGGGTATCGTATTGTTCCCCTCGTTCACGCCAGCTGCTGCGTTCTACATACATACATACATACATACATAACTATACTCTATGTACCTACCTAGAGGGAAGGCTTGAATACCTACATACTTTGTGCCTAGTGAAGCAATCGTAACTTGGAATACTAATAATAGAGCGCATCCTAGCAGAGAAAGGTCTCCTTATGCAATATGCCTCCAGAACCCGAGACCGCTCAAACGTTGAATAAACCTCGCCCGGATTCTTCCAAGAATACCGACAAACAGGAAGACGGATCTGAAGCTGAAGAGCTAGCACCTCCCTCGAGATTTCCCCCTGAAGAAGAAGAGGTAAATCGTACCTAGTTGGACCACGTCTTCGAAGGAACACGCTCAAGCCGTGAAACTTTGGACTAACTCTTGTTACTCATAGACCCTATTGCGAGAGTCTAACGACCACAAGTCCGTAGCTAACACTCTCTTCTCCTCTGCTAAATACGAGAACGCCATTAATAAATACGAAGAGGCTGCAGCCATCTGCCCGCATTACCTCGACTATGAACTCGCGGTTCTCAAATCCAATATCGCCGCATGTCACCTGAAACTGGAACAATGGAAAGAAGCTATCAAAAGCGCAACAGAGTCACTCGACGGGTTGAGCCGTCTGGAGAAAGCGGAATTCAGTGAAAAGCAAGCGGAGGGAGAGGAGAAGAGCAAAGTGGAAGAAGACGGTGACAATGACGTCGGGGAAGAAATCGTCAGCTTGGGAGCCCAGAAGAGCGCTCCGGCTGCCAGGGAAGAGACGGCGGCCGAAGCTGCGAGACGGAAACGACAAGAGGACGTGCTCAGAATAAAAGCGAAAGCCTTAATGCGACGAGCCAGAGCCAGGAGTGAGCTTGGGGGTTGGTCCAATCTATCTGGGGCCGAAGAAGATTACAAGGCCTTGTCAACCATGACGAATCTGAGTCTAGCAGACCGCAAGATCGTCCAGGCGCAGCTTAGGACTCTTCCGCCAAGGACTAAGGCGGCCCAGGAGAAGGAGATGGCTGAGATGTGGGGGAAACTGAAAGACGTAAGTAAGCTGTTCACCCAGTAGCCCCTAACCGGATTCTGATTTTCCACGGACAGCTTGGAAACGGCATTTTAAAGCCATTTGGTTTGAGTACCGACAACTTCAAGATGGTCAAGGACGAAAAGTCGGGCGGTTATAGCATGAACTTCCAGAACAACTAATGTTAGCTTGCCTTGGTAAGAACTATCTTTGGACAAGCCACTACTTGTAGCACCAGCAGAAGACTATAAAAAAGGCTTTGGTGGCTTATCATGACGCGCTCCGAAGATAGATCCATGCATACGTACGTGCACGCCTTATCTTAATACTCTATGTAGGTGGGTTATATCCCAATATCGCATCCAGTTTTCACCCTTGGCTAAGTAGCATTAATTGGAATCGGCAACGCCCGCAACTTAACACCATCCAACCACGTCTCAAGCGCGGTCATGTCGAAACAAAGCCTCTATCTACATGTAGGCAGGTATGTAGGAACGTGGATGTAGAAGTTACCCCGCCGAGGCCATCAGACAAGAGGCAGTAGCACCTACGTATATGTCTACTTTCCTACTTAGTAGGTACACATGCAGTCAAGGTTCATACGTCGTTGTATATTAAGCACGTGGGCGTTACATGATATCCCAGGATGTTGTATAGGTTCTCGTGTAGCGATCCTTTATACGGTTCTTGTCAAATCAACGCAAGCGAGACCACCCTGATTCGCCTTACCCCTGTCGTCCATCCTTGTACCTGCCACTTGAATTCGAGAGTGCCCGTGGCTACGGTGACAACCACGAACGAATCCAGCTGGCAGGACGTCGCGGCGGAGAAATAGCGCCACCCAGATACGACCATATGAGAGCTTCGCCCACCATTACCCCAGTTACCTGCGGGCGAGATATCATCCAATACCACGGAGATCTCGAGGTCGATACTGTCAGACAAAGAGCTCGTCACTACGGATACTAACGTCGAGGGCCTAGTCCGGGAGCTCGCCTCGGGAGAATGGAGCTCAACTACCGTTGTCAAGGCTTTCACGCGGCGTGGGCGCCTCGCCCAGAGGTTTGCCAACCGCGTTACTGAACTCTTACCGGATTGGGCATTGAAGAGGCCCGCCGAACTTGACGAGTACCTCGCCACACACAAGAAGCCGATTGGGCCTCTGCATGGTTTGCCTATCAGTGTAAAAGAGCATGTCGGTATCAAGGGGCTCGATTTGAACGCAGGATTCGTAGGATGGGTTGGCAATGTAGCTGAAGAGGACGCACTGCTCCTACAGCCCTTATGGGATGCCGGCGCCGTGTTTTATGTTAGAACGACGCAGCCAAGGCACTGATGCATCTTGAGACGGGTAGCAATCTATACGGGTAAGCATGGTTACCCGTGTGGCCAGATGGGCTCGACTTCATCTGGAACATGATCTACGGATACAACTAAGCATGCTTGGGGAAACGGCGAACCCCTATAATACGACTCTGACCGCTGGGGGCTCTTCCGGTAGAGAAGGTGCACTCATCAGCCTACGGAGTTCGGTCCTGGGCGTCGGCTCGGATATCGGAGGTTCCATCCGCTCGCCGGCGGCTGACTGTGGTATTTTTGGCTTCAAATCCACGGCGATCCCGCCTACCGATCACGGGCTGGGCTCCGCTGCATATGCGGAGCCGGACATATCTTACCCACCAACGGCCCTCTCTCTACTAGTCTTGAGGGTCTCACGTTATTCACTAAGACGATCATCGATGGCAGACACTGGTTGAAGGAACCGAACCTAGTCGCTATGAATTGGAGAGAGAGAGCTTTATTCTTTTCCGATGGAAAAGCTCAAAGTTGCTGTCCTGTGGGACGACGGCGTCGTGAAGCCCCACCCCACCTATAACGAGAGCGATGAGAGACATTGTGGAGAAGCTAAATGGGTGTGGCAATGTCAATATTGTAGAATGGAAGCGGTGGAAACGTGACCTGGCATTGGAACTCATCGTGAGACAAGCGTTCGGGATCCTACTAGCGCTTCACAGCAAGGTCGGCCGGTTCGCTGATATAATACCATCAGGCAAGCTTGTACCTCTGCGATGGCGGCGAGGAGATCATGGCTATAGAGTCGTCAGGAAAACCCTTCCGGCCGTTGTCTAGGTGGATACTGGCGGAAAACCAGCAAGTCTGGGAACACAGCATCTGTACCTTAAGGGATGCCATCATCGCACGCCAGGACTACCGTGCTAAGTACGCATCTCTCTTGAACTAAACGACGGGAGCAGGCCCAGACGCCAGGATGGTCGACATATCACTCTGTCCTGGCGGTCCAGACGTTGCTCTGAAGCTGGACACTGCAAAATACTGGAGTTCCACGTCGCAGTGGAACTTGCTCGACTACCATGCTATCGTCTTTCAAATCAACCATTGCGTTAGCGCCGAAAAGGATGGGATTACTGGTTATCCCGAGGACTACGAACCTTTGAATTAGAGCGACGCGTATAACTGGGGTCTTTGGAAAAACATGGCGCCGGTGGGCATAAGGATGCTCCTATTTCACTGCAGCTCGTTGCTAGAAGGTACGAGCTAGCATGGCTAACATGCCCACTGCGAGGCGCTGACCTTAATCTTAGATTTGGCGATGAGAAGCTATTCAAGGCTACGGAAATACTGCTGCAAGAGGCTGGCCTGGGCTACCACTTGCTAACATATTATGCTTTTTAGGGCAGTTCGGTTACCTTCAAAGTTTTTTTTTTTATGGCACGTGCCAACCCTGTCAATCAGCAAGACAGAAGTGGAACTGCTGATGCTGATGACTCCACTATTTTAAGTTTCGCTTCAGTCGGTTGATATGAACGAACAGGTATAAAGTTATTTTCGCTGACAGCTGCGAACTTCCTCCGTTGACGGCGACGCGTTTTCTGTGTTACCACCATGATTATCGATCGCAAAGAGCGTTGAATACCATCACGAGATTGCAAAGCGACAGTTACGGAGGTCCTAATCTATGGCGTCATCAAGATATACAGCAAAAAGGACGGCTTAGGGCTAACAACAGCTCTTTAGGGCTAGCAACAGGCTCCTAGAGCTGTCCGCGCGTTATCAATCATCCGTTTCAACAGCTCGAGGGGTGTTGAAGTTGAAGTGGGGGAAAATCAGCATAATGATTAAACATTATTGGTCCGAGCCTGCCAAGAAAAACCAGCTATTTTCAACCAAAAAAGTGGAGATTGCTGATGTTGATGGACCCCGAACGGTTTGCTGATGATGATGTTGATTCCCCATAAATACGCGATTTTTAAGTTAACCGAACTGCTTCTCAAGGTCGTCTAGTAATCGCTCACTATGAGACGGAAAGAGTATATTAGTGTCTCACTAACTCCCTCCACTCAGCCTCGCTCGGTTGTCTTCTTGCAGCGTCTATCCGGACAACGGAGAGTTGGTAAATCGCATCTCTGAAAGGTTGGGCACGATTATACGACACTAGCCAGGCAATAATAACGGAACGTGACTATACTGGTTGAAGCCGGTCCCAGTCGGCCGTGGTTCATTATTGGTTTCCTGCGGAATCAACCAAGTTTTATATCATACTTTTCCTGCTGACGAGGGCTCTGTAGATTGCTAGTCCCATTCCTTTCACTAGGGTTGATGGCATGCTTACAGCGAGTTTTTTTAGCTATTATTTTATAGTTCATCTTGATGGTTACTTGAATCTCCTCACTCTGTTACTACTATCTTGCGGAAGGGTTATAACTACGCAGTGTAAGCCCGTTCTATATGATCGAACTATTAGTATTTCTACATGGACACCGGCAAGAAAGACGCATGGCTTAGCTTAGGAGAATCCACGTCTTGTAAGCGTGAATGGACCATGAAAAAGGGGAAAGCAACGGCGGCTCTGACAAGGCAGACTTCGCTCAAGCATTTAACAACCCCTTAAATTAGGGGGCGTCCGGCTTATATTTACATGACCATTGCAACGCCTACTCCGTTCTTACCGGGATCCCTGGGCCGGTCTCACAGGCAATATCTTATTGCGAACTTATTGATCTGACCTCTGTCCTTGGGAGACTGGTTACTGGGGGGCTTCTGAGAGAATTATCTGAAGGCTACTAGGCGTGGCACCGACTAGGTGAGCATGGATGGGGGCTGTTGACGCGGTGTCCCAACAGGGTGACTATGACAGCCCACTGGTATATACCTTGAGTAGGGGATGTCTTGGCACTCCCTGATATGCCTCCTGGCATGAATTAGGGCGTCTATGAACCCGTTAGCGATCTCCTGGGAATCCTGGCCGAAGACCTTCTACGGGGAAGTTATAATATCATGTGGTCTCTAGACAGGGCAGTATAGAGACCTCGAAGCTCTAGACAAAATTAGAAGAGCTAATTAAGTCAGCCTGGTGTTGGCCTACACCTTGCCGACGCTACGTCGAGTTGCTTTGCGTGATTAGTATGTCAACGAGGGCGCGGTACGTTTGGTAAGCTAAGAGGACTGGGAAAGTCTCACCGGATACTAGTTACTGCATGATAAATAATGGTGGCGGTTGACCCTAAATATTCGTGGGATAGCGACCATTAGACGACCCAATAACATATTCTGCGGCCACGACGCTACTTCTGAATCGTATGCCAACCCAACCGGGTATTATTTCCGCTTGAACAACCGTATTCGTACTCAAATTTCGCTTGGATGTTAAGTCATTCGTGTAACCCTCGAGGGCAAGTGACCAGTAAAGTAGCTAAGGGGTGCCAGTGTGACCGTATTTGACTTAACCTATATCACTTTGAGTCAAATTACATGCAATGTTAGCTATCTACTCCGCACTTCAACCCCAGGAACATTGCGGGGATATCCAGACATGGTCAATCCCAGAGTTGCCATGTAGCTAATGTGGAGAACAGCAACATCCTAGTATATACACAGCATATGGCGACTATACCCCGCGTCGACAAAGTGGTGACTGCAACGAAGCACTTCCAGCGTTCCTGTGAGACCCATATCATGGAAACATCTACGTCACTGCGGGCTTTTGTATGCTCTTCCCAACACATAAGGACGTCACTATGCTCTCGTTATTCATATCATTCGTTGCCGATAAGTTCTAACTATCGCCATCCCACAAGCGTCCCCATCCGTTCTGTACGTGGAGATTCATCCAGCAGTCCCCGCATTCTTTTATCAGAGCTTCCCCTATTCTGGTACTCGTGTAGCGTGTCTGTGATCACAGTGTGTATGCTTATGCTCCACCTCAGGATGAAGACACAACATTTCCCGGCTTTCTCGCCGCTTTGGGTTGTCGTTAGCCGTGCGATAGGGGGCGTGACTGGCTTCGACGTTCTGGACTACGTCGATCCTCTAATAGGAACGGTTAATGGAGGTAAACGACATGCTTCAACTACCTGGCATCTACTTCTCTCCTGCTGACCACAAGTTTAGGGCACGTATTTCCCGGTAAGTAGTTCCTGGAGGCTCTTTCACCATCTTACTTTGCTCCGGTGCTCCAACATCCCCTAGCATTGCTTGAGCTATGTCCCTTTGTCAATATCCTTCTTTCTAGTCAGCTCTAGGCCCCAAGTGAAAACACTAATTCGTAATCGTGTAGGTGCAACCCTGCCTTTTGGCATGGCAAAGGCCGTCGCGGATGTCAATACTGAAATTCAAGGAGGCTTTGCTTCTGACGATGGTGAAAGTGAGTGGACTCTGTTGCTCTTTATGAGTAAGGAAGACTAAAACACCGTGCAACAGTAACTGGATTCTCCCACATGCACGATAGTGGGACAGGAGGCGTATGTTATCTGAATAAAGGGGTCCGAACCGGATTCTGTTGCCTGTCTGCTAATGTCACTCGTATTCATAGGGCGCATCTTTAGGAAACTTCCCACTCTTTGCTCAGACTGGCTGTGCGGGAGACGAGTTGAATAACTGCTATTTTCCCAAATCGCTGCGGGCAAGTAAGAGAATCAATGAGACGGTAGAGGCGCGGCCTGGGTACTTCTCATTGTCTCTCAACACCTCAGTCCGGGCCGAGATAACTGTTTCAAACCACACGGCTCTGTACCGGTTCACTTTCCCAACGGACGGAAGCCTGACTAAAAGGGAACCGGAGAACTGTGAAAGCTGCCCTGGCCCAGAGCCGCTCCCTTATAGCCCGTTGATCCTTGCTGATCTAACGGATTTGTCTGACTCTCGCGGGGACGCCATTATCCAGGTATACCCTGATACTGGGCGAATCATTGGCAACGGCACTTTTGAGCCATCTTTCGGTATCGGCACATATGATTTACATTTCTGCACGGATTTCCAAGGGGCTGAAATCCGTGATACCGGTGTTTTTCAAAACAACCGAGCTGGCAGCGAGCCTAAAACACTCCGGACTTTTGCAGACAAAGTCAATAAACCTCCCTTGCCAGGAGGCGCATGGGTACAATTTCATGCGCCAGAATCAAATCAGATCTTAGTCCGTGTCGGCCTCTCATTCTTTAGCACAGACCAGGCCTGTAGCAATGCCGAGAAAGAGATTCCTCGCTTCGACTTCGAAGCAACCAGAAACGATGCGGAAGACGCGTGGCGAGAGAAACTTAGTTCTGTTGATGTTGACAGTAGCGACATCGATACATCGCTGCAGAGACTATTCTGGAGTGGCATGTATCGCTCGTTGATCTCACCTCAAGACTATACGGGTAAGCTTGCTTTGGGGACATGAACTACTAATGAGGTCAAGTTTACATGCTCATTTGATCAATAGGAGAAAATCCCCTATGGAACAGCACTGAGCCCTACTTTGACTCGTACTATTGCATTTGGGACAGTTTCAGGAGTACCCATCCACTGCTTACACTTATCGATCCCCATGCTCAGGCTCTCATGATTCGGAGTTTAATCGATATCTACCGCCACGAGGGTAAACTTCCAGATTGCAGAATGGCCCTCTGTCAAGGCTTTACTCAGGGTGGTAGCAACGCCGACAATCTCCTTGCCGACTCGTACCTTAAGGGGCTCTCATATGGCATCGATTGGGAAACTGCGTATGAAGCAGCAGTATCAGATGCGGAAGGTTAGTTGAGAGTACTCCTTGATATCCCTGTGTGATCTATGGCTAATGCATAGCGTATTACCTAGAGGAGCCACCCTTATGGACAGTTGGGGGTCGTGGTGGTCTTAACAGCTGGAAGAACTTAGGCTATATTCCTACAGATGATTTCGATCCCTGGGGAGTAGGCCCAATGACGCGGTCTATCTCCCGAACGATCGAATACTCGTATAATGATTTCTGCATTGCTGAGATTGCAAGAGGCATGAACAAGACGGCCGACGCTGAGAAATACCTTCGCCGATCAGGAAACTGGATCAACATGTTCCAAGAAGATTCACGATCGCTACTAAACTTGACGGATAGCCCAGACCCGGAGGATCTCGTTGATAGCGGCTTCAATGGGTTTCTACAACCGAGATACCTCAACGGAACGTTTGGTTATCAAGACCCTGCTCTCTGCACCTTTCTTTGGTATGAACAATATCTTTCTTCCTCCCCTGAGATTCAGGTGGTCGGTTCTTGCAGCGAGTAGGAAGCTAACATGCCTTAACCAGTATGTGTTTAGAGTTCCACTGAGCTGTCTACTTACCGTGCTGTCACATATATGCTTGCGGAACCCGATCATTGAGGATGCTCTCCAGTAGTAGCTATACTGATCTGTATCAGATAATTTTACGTCCTGTTATCTAAACTCAGACGGCCATGAGACGTACGAAGGTGGCGCCTGGCTCTACACGTTCTACGTGCCTCATGACCAAGCAACGCTAATCCTAACTCTTGGTGGGCCCGATGAATTTGTGCGACGCCTGGAATTCATGCACAATACTCCAGGCCTTCTCTATATTGGTAACGAGCAGTCTTACCTGCTCGTGTTCATCTTCCATTACGCGGGCCGGCCCGGGCTTTCCGCTCAATATGCACACAAGTACATACCGGGCAGCTTCAACGACACGGTGAGCGGCATTCCGGGAAACGATGATTCGGGAGCGATGGGCAGTTTCACGACCCTGACGATGATGGGGCTCTACCCCATGAGCGGCCAGGACGTTTATCTCATCATCCCGCCCTTCTTCCCGGAGGTCAACATCACGAATCGCATAACCGGTAACACAGCCACAGTACGGAACATGAATTTCGACTCCAGCTACCGAAATATCTATATCCAAAGCGCGACGCTGAACGGCGCACCATATACGAAGAGTTGGCTCACGCACAGCTTCTTCCTCGACGGCGGCGTGTTAGAGTTGACGCTTGGTCCGCACGAGAGTGACTGGGGAGCTAAGGAAGGGGACTACCCGCCGAGCGCATCGACGCACTTCTGAGGGTAGAAACGCTAGCCCTCATTCGCAAATCCTTGGGCACGAACCTGGTCGCCAGCAGATACCTAACATGGGCATTAATGCTACGGAATCGAGCAAGCAGATATGATTTCTGAAATGTGTTAAGCATCTGACACAAAGTAAGTAGTACAATCGACCCTCGGGAGTATAAAGGCCATGATAGTAACATATACAATATATCCTGATATTACGCAGTGAGCAAAAGCAAAAAGCTTCTTCCTTTATAAATTTATTGCTCGTATTCAGAACCGGAATCTTAGTATCTGAAGTTGCACTTATTTTTTAGCGGTTTAGTTAATTATCGCTTATCTGTGAACTTAGTAGGGGTTGATGCCGGTACTTATCGTTAGTGACGTCGCTGCTGATAACGAGGCAGCTACCGCTTTGACCTTGGGGTTGGCTGCATTAAAGGCAACATTTGTCTGCAGTCCTCAATACACAAGATCTCGATCAACGATCTAGTCAGAGTAGGGCCTGGCAGTCACGAGCCTTCTTTTCAAGGTTATAATTTCTACCTACGTAATCCCCCCCTTCCCCCCTCCTGGCGTCAGTGGATTCGCTATTCTTATCGTCGCATCCTTCCTCTACCCTCCAAAGGTACTTAATTACGTGGATTCATCTATACATATACATTCCGCACCATGAGCGACCTCCTTAGCTACCTCGTAGAGAACGAGCCAAGTTTCCGAAGGTACGTGCCATCAACCTTCCGCAGCTAATATTTACAAGCTCGAAGCGCTTACTTTCTGAACAGAGCCCGCTTGCCAGCACTCTATTCCGATTTTCGCTCCCAAAGGACCCTTAACCCAGACGGCTTCACCGCCAATGTCTCAGCATGGAAGCGTGGGCTTAGCAGCGCCGCGCTGGCCGGCCTCGCGCCTTCTAAGTCTGCAATGCGGAACCATTTCACCATCGAGCTCGACGACGCTCTCCTTCGTGCCCTCGAGAGCAAGCAGTTCGGGCGCCCGCTAGCCCTCGGCACTGCCATCCACGAGGCGGTCGGGAGCGGGGAGTTACTCCCCCTTGAAAAGTTTCTAAATATAAAGCAAAGCGTATATTATAAGGGCTGGGGCAGCATACCGTGGAGCGTCATGGCATGGGGACTACGACAGGCCGGCCTGGAGCGGGGCATAGGAGGACTACTTGGAAGTTGGGGGGAGGATAAGATACCCAAAGGTCAGTTTGTTGTATTGCACAACCTGGAAGTTGCCGCAAAGGCATTTTCCGATGCTATAGCGGACCGAACCTCCCCGTTCGAGCGCACGTTCTCAAAAACCCATTTCCGACGGACTTTCGAGGGCAGTTTGCTCTCAGATAAGAAGCAGAGACTATCCGAGACGGATGTGGATGTTCTAGTTAAATTTCTATCAAGAGACAAGGCCATCATAGCCACGGATGGACACACGATTAGAATTCGGACGTCGGAGGCCGAGAGCGCGACCATCACGGAGGAGGACTCGGCGATCGCATCCCTGAAGGAGCTCATGGAAGACTTAACGCGACAGACACAGGTGCTGAGCAGGCGCGTGGACGAGCTCAACGAGGTTGCCCAAGACGCCGTTCGACGGAAGAATCGCGTGTCGGCGCTTGCGGCGCTCAAGTCGCGAAAACTGGCCGAGGCGAATTTCGCGCAGCGGCACGCGACGCTGAGCCAGCTCGAGGAGGTGGCAGCCAAGATCCAGCAGGCGGCCGACAACGTGCAGATGGTGCGCACGATGCAGGCGAGCACGGCGGCGCTGCGGAGCCTCAACGCGGCGGTCGGGGGCGCCGACCGGGTCGACGCCGTGCTGGACGTACTCCGTGAGCAGATGGGTGAGGTCGACGAGGTGGGCAACGTCATCGCCGAGGCGGGGCAGGCACCTGCCGTGGTGGACGAGGCGGAGGTGGACGACGAATTCGAGGCCATGCTCGCAGAGGAGCGGAAGAAGGAAGAGGAGGCGGAACGCGCCAAGAAGGAGGCCAAGGATGCGGAGGAGACAAGGCGCAAGTTGGCGGAGCTCCAGAACCTGGGTCCCGTGCCCGCGGGACTGTCGGGCCAGGCCCAGACTACGGAAGAGGGGCAGAAAGGGGAGAACAGACCGTCTACACCGGCTACGGCAGCGGCGGAGGCACTTGGTGGGTTAAGTCTGGATGGACCCGGGGCGGATAATAAGGCGGAGAGGCTGACTTCTTAGCGGGCTGATATACCCTAACCGAACGTATCACGACCACGAATGATGGGTATCTTGATGCTAAATACATGTACAAGTCATTTGAAGCACAGGACCGTCATTGCTGCGCCATCTCATCCAGCCGTGGAATGTCAGTAGGGGTGCCCAAGGACGACGTATCGACCACCCTATTCGGCTCTTGTACTATGTGGGAACCCGGACCATCAGCCAAATCTACAATAACACCGCCTGGGTGATTCGCAGTGGACGAGTTTGGCGTTTCCATCCCGGTGGCTGGAAGTATTTCCGGTAGCTTTTCATCCTCTGCAGTTTTCCCCGAAGCCCCCTTGTCTGGTCCGGTCGTCTGTTCTTGCGTCTTCGGCCTATTCTTTCGCGCATTTGCGATCAAATCCTTGAAGGAAGTGTCGTGTTTTGCGGCCCAGGCGGCGCCGTCGAAATCTTTATCCTTGATCTGCGCGCCCAGATGGATCGACCTGGAGGAGGTCGGGGCTCGCGTCCCCAGGGTGCGCTCCCACACTTCAAGGTCATGCAGGAGGTCCTCTTTCCGCCTAGGATGCAACGAGTCGCAGTTCGCGTTCCATATCGTCATCCACTCCTTATGCCTCTTCTCCAGCATCTGGCGGTTCCCCGCTGTCGAGATGCCGAACTCTTGGAGCTTCTTGCGCAGCTGCGGCTCCTTGAGCATTGAATAGTTGATCGCCGGCAACCGTTCCAGGGCTTTTGGTGGCGGCGGATTCGTTTTCGAGGGAAAAGTGTTGTAGTTAATTCTCGAACTCTGGCGGGTCGGCGGTTTCGCTTGCGGTTCTCCTGGACATGACGTATCGAGGTGGTGAAAGACTTGGTTCTCTTTCATGCGCTGCAAACACACTGGACAGGCTACGAGGCCGTCGCCTACTGCATCGTTAGCAGAGAAGTATTTCAGGGAGTTCGCGCTATGAAAGACATACCAGGCTCGTAGCTTTCCGCATCGTTGTAGGTATCCTGTACGTCCGTTTCTCGACGAGCCATCTCGGCGGTCGCGTCTGCGCCCCTAGACTTGCTCAGCCGCGCAGAAGACCTCAACCTCTTATTTGATCGCTGGCTGCCGGACACTTCGTCTTCCCCGTCGACGTGGTCTAGTTTCCTCTTAGGCGAATCGGTGGCGGAGGTCGGGGTCGGTCTTTTTGCAAAGTCGAGTACATGGTGGCGAGTCTTCACAAAGGCCTCGACGGTCTCCTCCATGGACCAATTACTCCGCAGTTTCAATTCCTGTTCCGAAGCGCGGCATAGCGGGCATTTACCGTCGTTGGATAGCGCCCTGCGGATGCATACAGAGCAGAACGTGTGGTTGCAGGAAGTCAACATGGGTGTTTTATAGAAATCCTTGCATACTTGACATCGCAAGGCAGCTTCAACGGCTGCAAGGCCTGACAATGGTGTAGAAAGCCAGTCGGTCGAGTCGGCGACATCGTCTAAAGGATCGGTTATCATTTTGTATGATCTACTTTTATGGTACGCGATGCAGAGTTCTAGACTCTTATGTTGGCCGACTTTGGCTCGAGAAGGCGGCGGCTTTCCAACTAGTCTAGTTTATGGCCTCGTCGTCTCTCGAGATTCCTAAGGGATTGCCAGGGCATCCAGACTGAGTCAAAGGATTATTTGGTCGAATCATGTGGACCTTTGTTTTAATTTTGGAGCTTTTACAAAGATGGAGAATAAAGCGTCGGCACTCGACTGGGTGTGTGAGATTGTCACTGTAGGCAGTTAAAGTGAAAGAAGTATTGGGCAACCGCGCCCTTGGTACCAGCGGTACTGATGTCCGGGTGTATTGTACATACAGTCGGTGACTCGGTGGACAGAAAACGCGCCTGCCTCCAATTAGAGTCAATTAAAATCCCTGTACGGCGGGAATCACCCCACGTGAGACCGCGACGCGACTTGCGTACCTCCCACATTGCCCTTAGCCACGTTCGTTACTTGAGCTCACTACTTACTTACATACGGACTTTTGTGTGTTGTGCGTTTTTCAGCAACTTTAGGGGGCCTGCAAGTCTGTACACGATAACACCGGAGACAAATTTCACTCCTTTCATCCACTCTCTCAAATGTTGATAAACCATGGATGAATATAGAAGTTATCTCGCTCAGCAGCTGCTGACCGAGGATAAGCTCGTGAGTCCCTCATTAGGGCAACTGGATAGTGTTGAGCTAACGCAGTCTCGAGGTCACATATCGCCTTCTAAGCCGTGCCTTGAAAGTCCATGTCGACACTGCTAAAGAGTAGGTTTCGCCGGGCATATCCGCTCGCCATGGCATAATGCTCACGTTCATGTAGAATGTTGTACGAATTCCACAAATGGCAAAACGACAAGAAACCCGGAAGTCTTCACGCCACTTACCTGGTGTACGGCACCATGCGGAAGGTGGATCAGCGGGATGGAGATGTTGAGATGACTGACTCACAAACGTCTGAAGACGACCACATCCCCTTTTCCGATGAAGTGCCCACCCAGACGCTCTCCCTGGTAAAAGAGGAACAGCTCCAAGGCAAGTAAGATAGGCATTTGCTGGATGCTCATTGCTGACCAGGAACTTACTGCAGAGGTCGTAGCGCAATACGAGGAAGTCGTCTCAATACACGTCTACAGCGTAGCATCCTATCCCTTGAAGGATCTCCAATTGTTAGCTGACACTTCTCGACAAGTCTTGGAACTTTCCTTATCAGATGACTCGGCAACATCAGCCAAGATATATGGCACAATTTCCAATCCAAATATGCGCAGAAGGGAGCGCCGTGGGCCAGGGCCGAAACCTGTTGCTAGTTCTCCTGTCTCTACTCCCAAGATCGAATCTAAGTCGCAAGTTAAGCAAGAGACCAAACCCGCTTCTACGTTTCTGTCCGCTAAGGAGGAACCTAAGGCGACTCAATCAGCGAACAAGAAGGAACCGGCAGCATCTTCGACTGCCAAGAAATCCTCAGCAGCTCCTTCACTAAAGCGGCAAGGCTCTTCCGGTATAGGACAGATGTTTGCAAAAGCGGCGTCTAAGGCGAAGAAACCAGCCGTCACAGCTACGCCGACTGGTTCCAAAACATCGTCTACGGCGGCTAGTGGCGCCGAAGACGAAGCCAGTATGGCCTTGTCTGACGATGGTGAGGACGATACAGAACCAACGCCCGATGTGAAGCGGGAGGATAGTAGCGCCCGCCAAACAAGAAGAGACCGGCAAGCTGAGCTTCGACGGATGATGGAGGAGAGTGACGAAGAGGGAGCCGAATCAGAACCTCACAGCCCAGCTGAAGAGCCCGTGGAAGAAGAGCCGCCCGCACCGGAGCCGGAACCGAAGGTAGAGGAGCCTACAGAGGTGGTCTCGAGCTCCGGAGACGGAAGGCGCAGAGGTAGACGACGTGTCATGTACAAGAAGCAGATCATGGACGATCAGGGATATCTGGTGACCATTCAGGAACCTGGCTGGGAATCATTTTCGGAAGAAGAGGCTCCTCCGTCGCAGAAGCCGAAACCAGCTAAGACTGCACAGCCTGCAGCGAAGCCGAAGAAGCCAGCTGGCAAGGGCGGCCAAGGCAATATCATGTCCTTCTTCGGTAAGAAGTAGGGAATAATAGCAGTCACGTAGAGCGGGCGAAGGACTAATAGTAGGATGTTACATGATCCGCGCGTGGTTCCAACTGTGCGCTGTGTACCATTACTTTGCATTTAGCGATAATTCATCGACTTTAGGGTACTGGTTGCCTAAATATGGCAATCAGTGCCACGCTTTGCGGCCCAAAGCCAAGGCATCAATAGCGAGCCATGCGGCCGGATCGTGAGGGATGCAACTCGATATTTTACCATGCCCGACCGGATTTGGTCGCGGAGGTGATAAATGACATAGCGCAAGAATTGGGTCCCGAAAAAATTGGTTCGGTGATACGGTCTCGGCCCCCGACAAGCATTGGTGAGAGGAAACACCTCGGGCGGCCTCGGGGACGGATATAACGTGGATGCCGAGCCGGTAGGAGAAATAGAAGCGGGCTCCGAAGTAGACAGTCTTACTTTCATTCGTACCTGCGGAGCTTTTTCGTCGTAGGCCTCACGCGATCAATTCTTCGCATATGCAGATCCATGCATGTCAGCCCCCACCTCCTTTCGTTGACCGCTGCGCAGCTGGGGCAGAAAATCCGCTTAGCTGTACGTCGTACTTAAAGTATGTAGCTAATATGGGAGATGGCTGTTCAGAGGCAACTCAGACTTGACAGACGTGAATCAATCTATGATCACCATATCATAGGCGTCATCATCCACGAGGTCAACTCTCTTAGCATTTTATATGGGAAGAGGACGGATTCAATATGCTAGACCCGCCGGCGAAGAAAAGAGCGAGGTTTGGCGGGGTCGGCTCGCTGTCGAGAGATCGGAATTGCATCCTGGCTGCTGATTTACTGTACAGTACCTAGGTACTACATGCCTTGGTACCTAGGTACATACGTAGTTGCTTACAGCATTTTGGTGAACTGGAAGCGGGCCCGTCTCGTGCGATCAACAGATCTCTGCATTGCAGTCTACTAGGTAAACAATCGCTGCGGAATATTTAGGCTGCAACAGGTGCATATCATCATTTAGTAGGTCAGTACCTAGCAGTAACGATGTTGATTTCGAAGCTGAGCCAGCTGAACATGAGAAGAGCTCGTTTAAGCTTCTTCATAATGGGGCTCTTGAGGGCATGGCTGCTAATTGTACCTTCGAAATCATTTTACCTGTTAAATCTACGAATTGGAACTCAAGGCGGCCTCATGGGGGAAAGCGAGAAAAGGTGTTTAGATGGATGGGATCGACCAGTACGCGTGTTCTGCAATTGATGTTCGGCTGAAATGGGGCGCCTACTTCGTACTGTAGGTTGGTACTTCGAAGGGCCTCAAGTCGCGAAATTCCTGGTTCACGTCGTCCCCGAAAGATTGGGCTGAAGGTTCCGGTTTCACCCACTAGCGGAGATTCGATGTGACGTGATTGGGCTAAACCCACACGCAGATCCAATTAGGCCCTTCCCCATATTCTCGTCTTACGGGGGAGACAAAACACCCCTTGGTCCGGTTTCTTCTCTTGATCCCGCATCCGAAGCTGCCGCCTGAACTTTCAAGCTCGCAAGGCGCAAGAGTCAGCCAACAAGTCACGCATGCCGGCAACAGGCAAAAGGCCGCTTCGTCATCGGAAATTCTCATACCGGACAGCGTAGCGCCCTCATTCCAGTACGGCGCAGCATTAGCCTCAGGAAAATGCTTCAGCAACTAGAAGAGATCGAAAAGGTAAAGGAAAGAAGACAGTCGCATCAATTCCGCCCTGAACTTGGATGTGGCGTAAGTACCTAGGTGCTTCGTAGAGCGGCAGCAGTTAGACGAAATCGATCCCGTCTTCTCCATGAGCGATTTTCGGAACTACCTACATATCGACATTACTACAGTAGTGTTGGCTTGTAATGGCTGGGATATTTCCACCTGCTGGCCTCTGCTTATGTATAATCCCTTCCCATCCACAGGACCTACAGTAGTCTATATACGCCTGCAGTGTTGTATTCCGTATTCTTCCTGCCCCCTGGGGAAGGCCTTATGACGCTGATTTGATCTGCACCCTGGCGGTCGCCTGAGTTCACCCAGCTTGCACATACGTAAGAATTCCCGGATCCACCCTTCCTTCAGTTTCCGGGACTCCCCTAGATGCACTAGAACTGCATAGCCCGCACAGCCCGCACAAAAGTAGCCAGGGTGGCCCCTCGTTAGTGCACCAGATCGATGATTGGAAATCCATCATCAAGAAAAAATATTTCGTACACACACAGGAGAGGAGGCAACGAGGAAAGCTTACCTCCCCTGACAACTCACTTGACTTGCAACTCCAATTTGCCCATATTTTCATCCTTTCCACACCCGCATCTGGAGCATACGTTCTTTCCAAGACGTCTTTTCCCCTTTTCTTTTAAGCTCCCCATTACTTTCGAGTTCGTCTAGTTCCCCATTATCGCGCGTTTGTTTGGCGGCTACTTGCTGTCAAATGAACCTGCATCGACGTATCTTGCCCTTTCTTTATGTAAGTCAACCAAAATTTCCATGCGGCTTGTTGTAACTGCCTACCCATGAGATGCTCCGAGTACTGACCGGTTTCCCGCGTGCTTTCAGTCACCCTCACCTCCCGGCGTTCTCTAAATGCCCATCTATTCGTCCTTGTACCAGAACTTTATCCGTCAAGGACTCCCTAAGACTCTTACACACGGCTACGCGCAATCCCTCGTAGCCGCCACCCATCCTCATGTTCTAAACCCCAACAACCGTCCCTCCTTTGCGAGGCGACACAGTCAGCGCGCTGGGCGCATAACGAGCCTCCAGCTCCAGAGCGCTTTCCACAACGGTTCCTCGGCTGCGAATGCCCACCATGAGCACCGTCATGAGAAGTATGGCAGCCATGGAAATCTAGATGCCTACTTTGAGGCTTTACAAAAGCGCCAGTCCACCGATGACGTCGAGAAGGAATGGACCCAGTTTCAGTTTCCGAAACCTATCGAATGGAAGCCTAGTGCTGCGTCCGTACTTGAGGCCCCCGAGACCGGTACGCGGAGCATCGCCGACCTGGGTGGCCTGGAAGCCGGCCAGGATGGAGTTGAGAACGCGTCGGTGGCCGTCGATGCTGAGGTAGCATTGGCCCATATCGATGCAGCTATCGCCAAGGAGATCGAAGTGCGTGGATTGCGAGAAGCCCTCGAGGAAGGCTCCGCAAATCCCTTGAGGACGCCGACGCCATCTTTAGCCAGCGGGCTTCAATCGCGATCGCTCACTCCAGGCCTTGAACGATCAGCAACCCCCGCCAGCGTGGCCCCGTCGGCGACACCCGTTGACCCTCAGTCACGGACCTACGCGGACCATCTTAACCGGCTTGCCGAGGATGGCAGGCATGCTGAGATTCCGGCAGTGTTCGAGGCCATGCTGGTTGCGGGGGTAAGGCCAATTGCAATGGCATACAACGCCTTGTTGGCCGCCGCCATACATGTTCCGACTGAGAAGTCCGAGGTTGTTTCCAAGGCCCTGGACGTTTATGCGGACATGATGCGGCGGAAGGTCTCGCCAGATGGGGATACGTACAACATTTTGGTTGGGCTGTTATCTGCGCGCTGCCTTGAAGTGTCTTCGTCCAAGAAGTCACTCGAGGAGAAGCGCCTCCGTTTCGGTGGGATGGACGAGCCTGGCAAGTTCATGCTTGCCTCGAGTGAACTGGAATACGCCATTCTTTGTGAAGATGACAGGCTCGACTTTGCCATCAAGTTGTTTGACTCTTCCGACTCGACGGGGAGGGCAAACTATTCATCTGAAACCTATCATCAGATCATTTCGGCATGTGCCGAAGCTGGTCGCGTGTCGGACATGCTCCGTCTGTTTGAGCACATGGAGTTGAATGGAGCAGTGCCTTTTGCTTCCACTTTCCCCTCCATGATCAGGGCATTTGCCAAGACGGGCAATTTGGCCAGCGCAGTTGAATGCTACAACGAGTACAAGGATCTCGCAATCGCGCACGACAGTGGAAAATACACACTCAACGAGCGACTCGATCAACAGGTCTACGCTGCTGTTATCAGCGCCTACGTCACTAACGACCGTGTTGATGGAGCTATGAAGTTCTACGAGAAGATTGTAGCTTCGTACGGCGTTCATGCCGGTGAGGTTCAGGATGTTTTAGTCAGCGAAGGTTTCGTCAAGGGTTTCGCCGAGAGTCATGTCTACCGGGAGGCGTTTCGCTGGGCTCAGAGCCTCGAGAGCGGGTCCCGTCTCGCGGCTATGGCTGATGTTGCCGCCGCCGCAGCTGACTTCGGTGACAAGCAGACTGCCACTGCTGCATTCGCGAACATCCCCCTTGCCTTCCAGGGCATAGTTACGCCAGCAATGGCTTTATTGGCGCTGAGTGTCCGCCAAGGCGACGTCGCTGCTGCTTCCGGATACTGGCAGATTCTGAGCAACCCGGAGCTCGACGTCAACCATTCATTCATCGAACCCACTGCGATGTACGCCGTAGCTATGATCGGTTCCGGCCAGGTTGCTGAGGGGTTGGCTGAGTCCGACTTGATGTTCCAGCGAATCCGTGCTTCTGAATTCGATAGCAGGCCCCAGCTCGGCGGCGAGATTGATGAAGCCGCAGAGTTGATCTCCAACTTCATGTCTGCGCGGGGCATTTCTGATCCTCGCGAGGCAGTTTCTCAAGTCAGCTTTCCTCAACAGACATTCTCCGCATCGCCGTATCCTTCAACCCCGACTGTCTCGAGTTACGAGGAGAACTTTGATCCGTACGCTCACAACACTGATTTCAAAGGGTCATCAATTATCTCAGACGAGCTTGAGGGTGCACACGGCCGCAAGGGACCGAAGCTCAACGAAGCGCTGACGCGGTTTCGGAACATGCGTCGGGCGGGTCGTCATCCCAGATACATCACTTACGCTAAAATGATTCAGGCTGCAGCTCGTGAGGGCAAGATGGATTTGTGCCACGACATCTTGGCCATGGCACGGACCGATGTCCCCCTTCTACCCCAATATCCTGCCGTTCGATATGGTTGGTCTTCTATTCTCGACGCCATGATCGGTGCATGCTTGACGCTGGGCGACCGAGTCCTTGCTGAGCAGTATCATCTTGAGCTTCTAGAGACTGGTGCTACACCAACCGCCAACACCTTTGGGCTGTACATCACCACCCTCAAGGATTCGACGAAGACATTCGATGAAGCTTCCGAAGCTGTCAAGATCTTCCACAGAGCCAAGGCCGAGGGTGTTGAGCCTTCTTCTTTCCTGTACAATGCTCTCATTGGCAAGCTCGGGAAGGCACGCCGCATCGATGATTGCCTGTTCTATTTCGCAGAGATGAGATCCCTCGGTATCAAACCCACCAGCGTGACGTACGGAACCATCGTCAACGCGCTGTGCCGAGTGAGCGACGAGAAGTTCGCCGAGGAACTCTTCGACGAGATGGAGGCGATGCCTAACTATAAGGCACGGCCCGCTCCATACAATAGCATGATGCAGTTCTTCTTAACTACGAAGCGTGATAAGTCCAAAGTCCTTGCGTACTACGAGCGCATGAAGGCCAAAGGTATCGCCCCGACCGCTCACACATACAAGCTTCTCGTTGATACTCATGCTACCCTTGAGCCGGTAAACATGACTGCTGCTGAAGCTGTGCTTGATATGATTCGTGCCTCGGGCCAGAGCCCCGAGCCGGTTCACTACGCGTCACTCATTCACGCCCGTGGCTGCAACCTTCACGACATGGAAGGTGCCAAGAAGGTTTTCGACTCTGTAATGAGCGACCCCAGCATTCCGCCAAATGCTTGTCTCTTCCAAGCATTGTTCGAGGCGATGGTTGCCAATCACTGTGTCGCCGATACCGAGTCGACTCTAGCGCAGATGCAACGAAGAGGAGTTGCGATGACCCCTTACATCGCCAACACCTTGATTCACGGCTGGGCTGGCGAAAAGAACATCGACAAGGCCAAGGCGATCTACGACAACGTCGGAGGCGACAAGCGAGAACCAAGTACGTATGAGGCGATGACTCGCGCTTTTCTCGCCGTGGAGGAACGCAATAATGCCAAGCTCGTCGTAGGCGAGATGCTTTCCCGGGGCTACCCCAGTGCTGTCGTCAATAAGGTCCTGGAGCTCCTCGGGGGTGGTAGCAGGGAGGAGGCTGTCGTCGCTTGAGTGCCTCATTTGATGGAACTTGGACTTGCATTCTGCTATCATTTCTATTTTCTTTGTCCTCCATGCGATACCCCGTGTTTTATCGAAAAAGAGGCCTTCGGTATAATTTAGCGGGGTTTGGGCCGGAAGGAGGATACGTTTACATTGATATCTTTGCCGTGGCTTCCACGGTTCGGAGTTAGGCCATCGGCCAGGCAGGCGTTCCGGTTGTCAAGGGCTAAAATGGAGTTACGGATAAGGGTTGAACACGGCGCGTGTTCGGGAAGAGCAATGGCTGGCATGCCAACGATAGACGTCTCCACTCTGCATATATCGCAAAACACTTCCTACAGCATCTAAGGGCCGGGGAAATCAGGTTCAACGCCGCCGCGGGCTTGGTCCAGCGATATTAATGGGATAGAAGGAGGGGCCGGGTTCCTGAAATCCATGCATACACGGGAGGTCATGTTGTTCAAATAGATGTCTCCAAGCATATGTATAGCGTAGTACGGTCCTTGATGCACTGTATGATAAGGATCAGCATGACAAACACAGTTAACGTCGCTCACGTTTCCATCTTGTGTTACTTGCTCATCTACGGTGTAATCCGCATGCTCATCGGCTTTGATGCTCTATGGGTATCGTTCGGAGGCTGCTGGAGCTGGTATAGTCGGCCCGCTATCCCGTGCCGCCAAGAAATATGACCAACTACTTCATATGTTGCCTCGAATCAGATACTCACTTCCATTGCATTACAACAGTTTTAAATATTCGATCTCCGCCGCATAATACGGTAAACTTCCAACCTGCCTGCCTGTTTGTCGGACTGACGCTTCTCAGTAAGCTTCGGGCCTACGATAGCAATGGCTGTTTCATATGACCAGCTCGTCTAGCGCGAGGCGAGCCCTGGTCTCTAGCAACGTGCTGTCGACGAAGTGGAACAGTTTTATACTGCCCTCACCAAGCTATACGAAGGCAGCGGCCGAAATTTCTTTGCTATGACCGGGCACATATCGCTCGAGGTTGGCACGGCCGGATCTCATTCCCGCGAAGATATCGAGCGCCGGATCGAGGATGCGGTGAGAAAGGGGTGGGTCGCTCTGAGGTACGACCACCCGACGATAGCGTCGCGGGTGGTGCAAGATCCCGAGACGGGAAAGTTCAGCAAGATCTACCGCACAAGCAAGACCGACGCGCAACGGGACCAGTGGCTCGAGAACACGGTCAAGGTGGTGTCGACGGGTCAGACGGGCATGGAATGGGCAAACTCTGACCCTCCAGTCCCAGACCTACCGACTCTCTTTATTATAAGACCGCCTCCGTCCAGCACTGGTAGCCGAGTTGTCCGCCGAGATCTTGTGCTACGCTCCCCTCACGACATCATTGATGGCATCGGGACGCTGTATTTGTTTGGCAACCTCCTCGACCATGTATCCAGGTCATTTGCTGAGGGCAACTCTTATCAACTGCCGGTCCTAGATGGCTCCGAGGCTTCAAATCTCAGTCCGCCCTTCCGAACAGCTGCAAATGTGCCGCCGACGCTTACCGAAGCGCAGCAGAGAAGGCTCTCCGACAATGCGGTGCAGAATGCTGCTGCTGCTGAGGGGGACGAATCACTAACCGTCCTCGGAATCCCCTTTAAGCCTGGGGCAACCCTCCCTGGCAAGCATCAGCGCATAGCGCTTACCTTTTCGAAGGAGCAGACATCCCGGCTGTTGGCGGCTTGTAAGGCGGCTGCGGCCACTGTTACACATGTATTCCACGCGGCAACCGCCATCGTTGTCCGGGACATCCAAGAGCGGCCGCCTACGACTTCGTGTGTCCGGTATGTCAATTACATACTCAAGAACGAGCGGGCCAATTGCGTCGAGCCATACAACACTTCGAAACATGCCGTCGCCGTATATCACTCCGTTTCCGGCAAGAGCCTGACGGTGGATATGGCCTGGCCGGGAGCCGACGACTCGGATGCTTCCCAGGAATCCGGCCGCAAAAAGGAGTTCCTAGACGCCGTGCAGATAATGAAGGACTTTTACGATGAGGTGCGCAATGATAGCGAACATTACGCACTAGTCCCGTCGATATTTGCGGCCGGCACGCCTGCATTGCCGTCACCGACTACAGGCCCCCCTCCCGTACCTCCGCCGAAGACCAAGCCATCAGTCTCGATTTCAAGCATGGGTCGCATCGATCCCGTTATCAAGCCCACGCTTGGGGACATCGAGGCCTACAATCCCTGGGTGACGGGTGAAGAGCTCGGCAACGGGCTCGGTTTATTCTTGGGGACTTACAGAGGAGAATTATGCCTGAGTGCTGCTTACAATG
Source organism: Monosporascus sp. CRB-9-2 (assembly GCA_004155915.1). NCBI lineage: Eukaryota > Fungi > Ascomycota > Sordariomycetes > Xylariales > Monosporascus > Monosporascus sp. CRB-9-2. The sequence goes on along the minus strand of QJOA01000071.1, from coordinate 121,818 downwards.
ATGTCTGGCATGACGAGGAAGAGGTCTTCGGCTTTTTGAAACGTTGTGAGGATGTCGTATTTCGTGGACTAAGTATTGGGTAGTGCCATAGCACAATGCCCGTCTAGCAAGCGTCAGAAGAAGCTTTTTGCAAGGAAAAACGAATAGCTACACAAATACGCATACACAAGAGAGCTGTACCTTGAATGCTTGGACAAGACTACATCTGAGCGATCTCTCAAGCCTGCTTTTTCGTATGACCAGAAAAGGACTGTAAGGCAGAAGACTCGGCAACGTTAATTGAGTAGGAAAGATGAACGGAACCAAGGGCAATAACTAATCCTGGAAAAGAGCTTCTGTATTAATAGCACCGAGACGATATGAAAGGACGACACCACAAAGGATGCCGTGAAAACGTTTGCATTGAGCAAAGGACGCGAACTAGATGGGCGAAGCTCGGAAAAGAAACTGGCTTCAGGAAGGCCAAAGGGGCCAAAATCTCACAGGTATATTTAAAACAAGGAGCGTGCATGCATACGGGACGAGCACAGATCGACAATCCTCTTTTAGACAGCTATAACGGATCTGCTACCCATATATTAAACGCTAAGTCCACATCTCGCCGCCCTCGTAATTCCCCGAAATAAGTATGATCCCCAAACAATCAGCCAATATTAAACTCCCCAGACGCGTCCATGACAGCCTTCATCTTCATCCTCATCCTCCTGGCCGCATCCTCATCGGCAGCACCCTTAGGCGCGTCATTGTCACTATCCGCACCGCCCTTGGTCCCAGCGGCATTAGCGCCCTTTTCGCTCTTCTCGCCCTTCTTTACCCCGCCTCTGGCCTTGGTCTTAGCCGCCACCGTCCTCCTTGACGGACCCCCGCCGATCCCGCCGGGGGCTTCGCGTAGCCCGAAACTCTTGGCTGTGTGGCCGAGGTGCAGCTCCGTGATGTCAAAGTAGACGCGCTCCTCGCGGACGTGGGTGGCGTACGCGCGGATGTGCGAGCGGAAAGCCTTGCGGGCGGCGTCGAGCAGCTTCGCGTCGCCGTCCTGCTTCTCTGACGCCAGGAGCCGCTGCTCGAGGTGCAGCTGCAAGGCCTCGGCGCGGGAGTTGGGTGACTGCTTCTCCGTGACAAGAGTGGGCGCCTCGGAAGAGGATGGATCCGGTTTTGGGAGGGCGATCGGCGTTACGAAACCCTTCTGGATGGTTGGGTCGTACGGCTGGGTAGATGCCGGCGTGCTGGTTTTGAGGAAGCCGATGTAGCCTTCCTCGCAGCCGGGCTGTAGGAACAGGGTTGCCTTGCCGGCTCGTCCCGCTCGGGCGGTTCGTCCTACCCGGTGCACGTGGTCAGCAACGCTGAACGCCGGGTCATACTCAACGACGAGGTCGACGGCCGGAACGTCGAGACCGCGAGAGGCTATGTCGGTGGTGATAAGAACAGATGGGTCTTTGGAGTCGTGGAAAGAGGCGAGCGTGGCAGTGCGGACAGGTTGCTGGAGAGAGCCATGGAGTTTAAGCAGACGTATGGTCGTGTTCGCGGGCGATGTGATGTAGGCGGCACTGGAGACAGTATTCGCAGTCAGGGAACTGTCGTCTGAAGTAGCTCGAGGAGTGTCACGGAGAAGATCAAAATGAAAATCGACCGAGTCAGCACAAGATATGAAGATGATAGCCTTCATGACCGATCCCTTGCGAGCAAACGAGGATTTAAGCAGGGCTATCAACGTGACGAGCCGCAGTTTGGCTGGGACGATGAGGAAGGTCTGCTTAAGTTGGGATGGCGCCGAGAAAACAGCGTCATTCGTATCGGTTACGCCATCCGCGTCGTTTTCTGTCTTGGAAGCTGTGATGTGAATGGCGTCTTGCAGACTGATCTCTCCTAGTTTTTGGACGTTCATCTTCATAGTGGCGGAACAGAGGACAGTAACACGTCGTTGAGGCAAAGCGTCAAATCTTACGCCATCCTTGTTCTCGGCCTTCAATGCCTGCTTGCGAATTTTGCCCACGATGTTCCGCAACTCCTCCTCGAAGCCCATTTCCATAAGTCTGTCGCCCTCGTCGAGGACTAGCCACCTCGCCGTGCCCACGTCAAGGACCTTCGTGTTATCCAGATGGTCGGCAAGGCGACCGGGCGTAGCGATCAATATGTTGACACCTTTTCTCAGCCGCGCCTTCTCCGACTTCTTACTCTCCCCTCCTATGACAGTGGTGCTGACGATCCAGGGGGCGCAGCGCAGTACTTTCTCTAATACGTTGGCTATCTGCTTGCACAGCTCTCTTGTCGGAGCCAGAACAATAGCGAGCAAGCCGGAATCACGACGAATCTGCGTTCCAGTACTTGTCCCGTCTTCGTTTACACTTAACGCCATGATACGTTGGACTATTGGCAGCAGATAGGCTAAGGTCTTGCCGGAGCCGGTCTCGGCCTGTAGGAAAGCATCGTTATCCTCCTTGATCAACTGGGGTATCGTGTTCTTCTGGATAGATGTGGGTGCTTTCATCTCAAGCTTGGACGACAGATGCTGAGCAATGCGGCGCGAGAGACCAAGGGCATGAAAGTTGGCGGCCTCTTCCGACAGCGGGGCATTTGAAGGTTTCACGGGTTCAGAATCGTCTACGGGATCCTCGAACACAGTCTTCGGAGTGGGATTGGAGGTGAACAACCGCGAAGTTATTCCGCCAGGCTTCGATCCTGTGCTACTGGTCCCTGGATGCAGATTTCCAGTGTTACCAGTATCGTATCTTCTCGCACGCTGGCCATTCTGGTCAGCTGTCTCGGTTCTTTGGCGTTTCGACGGGCGGTCACCGTCACCGAAGGCGTCCGTCTCTTTGCGATCTCGTCGATGGTCCGATAGCGGGGTGTTGTTGCTCCCGCTCGAGGGGCCTTGAAGTCCCTTCCTTGCGGCGCGTTGGGCCCTGACACGGTCCCGCCAGTAACCGCCAGTATATTTAACCTGCTTTTTTAGGGGCGTATCGCCGATGTCGAAATTGAGGAGCATGCCACTTTCGGCCATGGCTGCGGATTTTCGTGTGTATTCAATGTAGTTGAAGGAAGAGGGGACTGGAAACCGGCAGAATTCCTGAACTTTTTGGCGGTCAACAACCAAGCAGCACAGCACCTTAAACGCTAAAGTAATGGATGGCTTGGCACTTGGGCCCCGCTAAGATACTGTAACCTTGGAATCTTGGAAGAGTTCTAGGCGTTTTAGTGTTCGGCCTACGCTTACAGTAACGGACTACCTACATACCTAGATACTTATGTATGCATCTAGGAGGTAGAGGTACCTAGGTACATGCTGAGCTGCCGAAGTGGAGAGCAGTCGAGGGTTGTAACTTCAATGCCCAGCCTTCTATATACGCACGCGCCTCTACTATGTAAAAGGGAGTTCACATACCGAGAGGGGGTTCATCTTAAAAGATCCCGTCCTCAACGCCAATCCCATCGCACGCTCATGAATCTCGGATATCTAGCATTACATCATCTAAATGTCATCCATCATCATCTACCCAAAGTCGTCTTTCCGCGCGCCCGGATCCTGCTCCTCCTCTTCCGGAGCGGATGACCTTAACGGCGCCGTCTCCAAACCCGTCGCAGTAGCCCCGGACATACCCAACACGCTGGTTCTCTTCGCCCCGGGATCAAACGCCTCGCTTTCCTCGTCGACTACCTCGCTGTGGGATGCGCTTCCGCCTCCGTAGTCCAGCTCGTCCGCCTCCAGGTGCTGGTTCAGCTGCTGTCCGATGCCTAGCATGAACGCGCTAGCTGACGCGAACTTATCGATGCCGTGCTCCGTCGGGAGTTCCGCATACATGTTGCGTGCTTCGTTGAGACATCTCTGGGATTGTATGAACTTGGACTGCGCAACCCAAGCCTCTGCCCCTAATACGCACCATAGTGCTGACTTGCGCCGTCTGCCACCCCAGAAACGGGTCCCCCTGCCCTGCTTAGACGCGTAACAGACAGCCAACCTCTCCTTGATGAGCCCATCGCCAACGGGCCCCAGGATTCTGCTTTCTAATAACCGGATACCCCACTTCGCCGCATCATCGATGCTAGAACCCCCACGCAACCGTAGAAGCTCAAGGGCCAGCGCTAGACACCTTGTTGCACCGTAGGGTGCGCTGCACCGTGTTAGGTATGAATAAACGGCAGATTCGAGCATGCCATCTATGGCCTCTGCTCTCGTCTTGGCCGAGATGTTCTGTGGCGTGATAAGCAGGCTAATGGCGGCCATCTCATTCGCGGCAGCGTGGTATTTCCATGCCTTGTCGTTGTTAAAGTCGCCTCTCAGAAGATCATACGTCGAGTAGGCCAGTTTCCAATCTCGGAGCATGAAAGCGTAGTCGGCGAGCTTCCGCATGATAGCCTCTGGAGTGTCTGCCCGATAGAAGCCCAGTGGCTCGTAATTACTACCAGAGCTTGGACCGGACAACGATGATCTCGAGCTGCTGCCGAATCCCCATCGTTTCGTGAGGCCAAGAAAACGCCCAGCAACACCTCTCCGCCTCGATGCCACTTGATCATTCCACACCGATACATGCCGCTCCATCGTGGGCACAATTGACTGCATTACCATCTCCCGGATAAAGGTACGTATGGCTGTAGCATCCGATTCGAATATGTACTTGGCGGGAGCCTCGAAGTCTTCTTCGTCTTCGCTCCTTTTAATATCGGCGACCTCTTCAGAGGCCGCCATCCACTCGCTACGTGGCAACGGTACACTGTCATCATCGGTTGCGGCGCTCTGGGTGCCCCTGATACGCAGCAGGTGGCAATGTAATCCGAGATTCCGCTTCATCTGCTCGAAAAGCGACATCGATCTCGTGATGTCATCTTTTTCCTCGTCATGGATTAGTACGTAGTACCTCAAGTACTCGCCGTCCACCCAGTTGGGTAAGCGCTTGTCCCCAGTACTTGAATCGTTATAAAGCCGCCTCAGGGTCTCGATCGGAGCTTGACAACGAGAACTTATGGCAATGACACATGCAACCGGGTGTGCAAATGTTTCGTGTGCTGCCAAAGGCAAACCGGAGAGTAGCCTTCGTAGATATAAGGCATAATATGGTGACGGCATTTCAATATCGAGCTTGTGGTTCGCAGGGCTATGGGGGGCGCCAAAGAACGAGTCCTCTGCGTAGCTAAGGTGGCGCTCCACGACTGCTTCCACGTCGGCAAGGTTGCCACCGCGTTTTGAATCCGGTCGTGTCGGACCGCTCTGCCTCTCCGAAACACGGTTGAGCCTCTGTGGATCGGCATGCCTGAGGCCGCCTGTTATGGGCTCAGGATGCTCGATATCTTCACCAAAGCGCACGAAGTGTATTGAGTAATCCTCGTATGTGCGACTCGAGCCGTTACTATCTCGTATAACGACCTTCCCTTGCACTCGCTCGCCAAATGGTCGAAGCAACTCCCACAGCCCACGCTCAAACCCCTTCTCTCTCATCAGAATATCGGTATCCTCGGATGTATAGACGGCAACGTGTGGTGCAAAGGCTTTCAATATGATGTTGAGGGGATCCCCAGGGCTCCCTCCAGCGCCTTGGGTGAGAGCCAGAGCGTTATTTGTAGGCGCGCCAAAGACGGATGACATTCGCACTGAGGAGGGTCGGCCGATGGGGGACTGAGGGCGCGAGCCAGGAGGTGATAAAGTCGAGGCATATAGAGAGGCGGAAGAGGGACGGGATCGTCGATATGGCAGGCTAATTTCGGACTGGGAGAGAGGCAGCCCTTCGCTGATGGATTGCCGCATTTTCTGTACCTTTATAGAGGAGGCCGCCATGGGGGGTGACGATATTGGCTCGGTAGGCGTGCCATAGTCAAAGGACTGCATATGTTACCGAGCCGGGAATATCGGTCGCAAATGCGCACAATCCGTAGGTAAGTAGGGTAATGCAACGCCGCCGGGAGGACGGGGTCCTTCCAGAGTTCTCTCAATGTTTTCGCTTTTCCTTTGGCGAACTCGCTTCTTGGCCAAGCAGTGTCCGTTCAATGCCTTCCGAGACCTGAGATCTAGATGGTCGGGAGAAAAGAAAGGAGAGGCTTTCCTGTTGTATGTACAAAATAGATTGACGTTTGGAAACTTGCCTGGAAACTAAACATGCAATGGCGGACTTCTACAAACTGCGTTTGACTGAGGTCGACATAAGCGTCTCCGGGGCATTAATTGTTTGAGTACAGCAATGATTACATCAAGGGCTTACATAAGTTTCGATTCTATACGTATACAGTACTTGTAAGGTCTAAGCAGTTCGGTTGTAGAAGAAGGCTGGAAGTACCTAAGGTCCGTCCGTACCCATGCCCGCAAATATCGTATCTAATATTTTTATGCTTCTGAAAATTAGATACAAAAGGATTTATAAAAGAATTAAGTTATAGAATTTAAAAATAATTAAACAAGAACTACAATAATGCTTTTTTTAAAAAATAAGTTTAATATAAACATGTCGTATTAAAATACGATATCTTTTATAAAGCGTTTAATATATACCCAGGTATATCACCCGTATTACAAAGGACTTGTATTTTCCCATAAGAAGATGAGCTGCGCAGGGTGCAGCGATGCTGGTCAGCTACCCAGTAAGATGCATTAGGAGGGTCCTACTTTACATATTTTGGTACGAGATATGGACAAGGCTCACTATTTTGCGCGCCGGTCAAGTATTAATAATAAACATCGCATGGTGTGCAGTCATTATGCGCCCTATTTGAGTTCAGAGACTGCGGTTCCACGGTCTGATAGCTTTGGCCAGGATTGATATTTTGTACGGCTTCTGAGCTCCAGTGAATAAGCCTTCCTGTGTGACCGTAGAAGATCACGGAAGATCACAACCGTCACAAGATGTCATATCTTGATAAATGTTATGATTCCTAGCAGCAACGTTATATTCCTAGCAGCAACGTTATATTCCTAGCAGCGATGTTATATTCCTAGCAACACTCGTTCACATGCGCAGTGACTGTTAGACGCAGGTAGTGCTGAGTTCGAACCCGATGGTCCAAGGATGTAGCTATCCGCTGATGCCCTCATCAACTACCATGCGTATTCAAAAGCAGTAATATAGGGGCCATGGTCTGCGGGGAAACGCCCTAGGGCTACCCTGCTAAGTCCCAGGGCAATGTGAAGATTGTGGTGTGTATACCTGCATGACAGGATCCAAGAGACACCTTGGCGCTATTGAAGTTGCACAACGCTTACGGCGGTCTCATCGCATGATGTCTGCGACAGACTAACCGGGAGGACATGAATGGCATTTCGAACTGTTTCCGCCATGTCTATTATCTCATCCGGTGCCTCAAACCTCGTCACATCTCACACTGATGGCCACTGCAGTGAACAAGAGTATAACTCCGCCACATTGAACCACGCTCTATATTCTAAACTAGGTCCATGATAGAGTAGAATACCATGTCTCAACCCATCGCAGTGAAATGGACAACTCACACAACTGAGCGACAAACACGTGGTTGACTCCGTCGGGTCCCGCGCTCGCTTACTGGACTTCCCGAACCACCTTATCTATGGCCTTGGCGACGTAGTCAACGTTCTTCGTGTTTAGGCCAGCCATGCTGATACGGCCGTTCTTGGTCATGTAGATATGGGCGTCTTCTCTGATCTTCAAGACCTGGGCCTCCGTCAAGCCGGTAAAACTGAACATGCCGATCTGATCGGTGATATGGTTCCAGGTACCCGGCGTCCCAAGTTCCTCTAGCTTGGATCGTAATGCTTTACGCATGCTAATGATACGTCCAGACATGGTGCGCAGGTTATCCTCCCACTCGGCGAAGAGGGAGGCGTCATTCATAACGGTGCTGGCGATACGGGCGCCATATAGGGGAGGGTTCGAAATCTCGGATCGTTGCAAGATAGCAAGCTGAGAGGCGATGCGGGTGATGGTATTCTCGGCATCCGGGGCCGGGCTGGTAACAACGTGGAAACACCCAGCTCGCTCACCGTACAGACCAAAATTCTTGGCGAAACTCTGAGCCACCACCAGCTCAAAACCTTGTTCGACGAAGTACCTGACGGCCGCGTTGTCTTTAGACAGGTCACCAGACGCGAAACCCTGATAAGCTGTGTCGAAGAAAGGGAAGTGGCTCTTCTGACGCATTATCGCGGCGATCTCTTTCCACTGGGCGAGGGTAGGGTCGACACCAGTGGGATTATGTGCGCAGGCATGGAGTAGGATGATAGATCGATCCGGAGCTCCGAGCAGGGCAGACTTCATGCCCTCGAAGTCCAGACCTTTCGTCTCCTTGGAAAAGTAGGGGTACTGGGTAATAGGAATGCCCACATTGGTGAAGATCTGGTTGTGATTTGCCCATGTCGGGTTCGAGAGATAGACCTTCTTGGTGCCAGGGTAGAATCTAGAGAGGAACAGGGCACCAAGATGGACAGCGCCGGTACCGGAGATAGTTTGTATAGACGTTGCTCGCTTCTCCTTGATCGCCGGGGAGTCGGCACCGCCCAAGATTAGTTCGGCGGCCTTGCTGGTGAAGGACGGTATCCCAGCAATGGGAGCATATTCATGGTTGAGCTCAGGGTCGTTCCGAAGGACCTCGTCTGCCTGTGTGGGATAGAGTGGTGAGTAAGCTTGCCGAGAGGCGGCTATACATAACACAACGTAGCGAGCAGTGAATGAGATGCGAACAATACCTTTTTGACGACTGGTAACACCCATGGCTTTGCGTTGTCATCACGGTAGGCGCCAATACCCTAATCAGACAGCGTTCGTGTTAGCTGGTGGTTTGTCTTCTTCGTAGAAGGCAAGGACTAGAAGCTATCCCATCTACCCACCAGATCGACTTTGTTGGGATCCTGGTCAGCCCTGTAAGCTCTCATAAGACCAAACAGAGGGTCCTCAGGAGCCTGGGGCACGACATCTGTCGTGAAGTTGGTGGCTGAAGGCGGCGACATTTGTCTGGCTAGGCTTTTGACTCTGGAAACTGACTGGCCGTGATATGAAGGATCAAATGGCATATTTGAGAGGAAAATGAGACGGAAAGTGGGGGATTGTTGGCTTTTTCAATGGAAACCAGCAGCCAAGTACGAGGTATGTTATTGTCCGTACCGCACGATGCTGTGTCAGGCCATGCAACTTGCAAGCAAAGCTGCAGGGGCGCCAGGATCGACGGATTTCAGCGGGGTCCACTCCAGATGTTTGAATGACGTTAGCGCCTATTGGCGATAGGCTTCGGGTCAAATGCGTACGTCTACTAGGCAGTGCTAGGTAACCCCCCCTATGTAAGCGTTACAGAAAGTGGGTTCGGCATGACTTTAGGGGATGAGGGGCAGAGCTCCGATAGTGAGCGGGCAGCGGGGAGCGGGATGGCTTGATCATGGAAAGTGTGGGGTTGTCCGGGCCGGTGCTGGTCTAGCCCGGAGCCTTACCAGATAATCAATCGTTCTAGACGATAACCGCAACTCATACAATGCAACCTATGACTACGTATGTAGGTTAGTCTAGATGTGGGATCGAGGCGGCGTCTGCCAGAGATGTCGTTTTAAAAGGATGTGTTAACAGTTATCTGGTGGGCTTCGGCAACCTAAGATTGGCGTTGACAAACAGGTTCTAGTACAATCAACGTAACTCGAGTCGTATACGAAATGAGAAGACGTGGTGTGGTGTTGAGCATCCAAGATGGGAGGTAGCCTGGGGTGAAAGTCTTCAGGATGGAGGTTCGAGCCATTCTACCTCCTTTATGGGAATCCCATCCTGGGGGATCTGGCTCACCAACCTGCTAATTATGGAAACTTTGTTCGGCTCCCCAGCTTCCCTCGACCGAGGCTATTCGGGATGCGTTCTCCAGCATAACTCCACTACCACGTGCAGCAGTCCTGAGACGATACACCTGCCTACCTTGAGATACAAAACACATCAATGATAGTCTACGTTATTAGATTGTTGGCACCCGGTGACACGACTATTCAAGTCCCTCATTCTTCTGGTGGGTCTATGCTGGACAGTTTCAGCCTTCGTATTGCAACTTCGTAGCTCTCGTCAAAAAGGCCGATTTTCCGACCCGAATCCGAAGCCCAGTGGCGCCCCGAAACCGCAGCTTGAGTCTCTATACTATTCGTACTACCTAACGTTTCTCACATAAGCAGCGGAAGCGATGTCATGCTGTTCATTCCCCTTCCAAGTATTTCTCTTCTTGGGTAGAATGGAATCTCACGAGACGACTCTCATCGTAGATTTGGGCTTTACAGCTTGTTTGCTTTGCTTTCCTTTTCCTTACTCATTGAATTTAGCCGGTCTGGGATTAAGCCCCAAAAAGCTCGGTAGGTACCTTTCATATGCGAAACAGGTAATCATACTCTCTAGTCCAAGTCCGACTTGACTACGAGCAACAAGAGATCGTCGATGTGTGGGATGAAAAACAACATTCATATTATGAGATCCCACGCTACTAAGAATGCACACAGCCCGCACGTGGCAAAGAATGTGTATTTGGCCGGACTTGGTTTCTGTGTCGCCTTCTTGAGCTGTTTGTTCCCTCCGCCTACATTCTCCGTTGTATGCATAGAGTCGGCTACTAGCGAGTCGATATTTGCAGATTGAGTTGCGAGATTGTCGACAAGCTGTGTCTGCAGCTCCGAAATCTCGATAAGTGACTTCTGCGCCGTCCTGAGTGCGGTCAGTGGAGGAACTCTGAGTCCGATCATTGTCTGCACACACCTGACCTGGTCCAACGTGCTCTCGTAATGTTTGAGCATCTCCTTGTTATCTTGTTCAAACATCTGGACCTGCTCTTGCGTCAACCCCTCGGCTGGATTATAAGACGGTGTCGCTTCCTGAGACACTGCTTGGCTCGATGCCGTTGCTTTGTAGTCTGCCGAGCTGCTGCTCTCGTATGTACTCCGCAGTGAAGCTATATCGGGCCCTTGTGCCTTGGCCAGCATGCTCCTGCTCTTCTCCATCTCTCTTGTTATCCGGATTTCCATCATGTTCTGTTGCGCCTCAACACACTCTTGTAGCCGCTGTCGTAGAAACCACAATATGCTCTCCCTATGCGTGCTGATGGTCGTCTCGCGCTCCTCTGCCGTGACATCTTCAGCAGATTTGCTCGATGGGTCGCCGCCGGCCACCCATGCTCTCGCGAGATTCAGGCCACGTCCGTATTTCTTGTTGATCAAGGTGAGCGCTGTCTCGTGTCGGACCTGCTCCGCATCCGCCATGTTTCGTATGCTCCCATTTAGTGTCCTCAGCATCTGCTTCATCTGCGCATCAATCTCCTCGCGCTCGCGGTCTGATAATGGCCGTGACTGTTGGCCATTATGCGTGGAGCGGATCAGGTGCCGCCGAGGTTGTGCAGTGGAGAGATATGACTGTCGAATGTTTCTAAGGTCGGCATGCAGAGATGCAATATTCGTTCTCTGGCATATCTAAGTCAACAACTCGGTCGCCTAAAGGGGACAATCCGTTCGAACTAACTATCTTGTAAGCTTCTTGTAGAAAATCATTCAGATTGTTTACGCTGAAGCTCCTATTGCTCAGGGGAGGAGATTCATGGCTTTTGAGAATGCCGTTGAAAATTGGCGTAATATCAGTCATCATTCAACGTTTTAGTAAGTCGCTATCGTATGATAAACACTTCGTTGATTTGTGGAATGGAGGTATCTGTGGGTTTCTCGAAGTCAAGTTCGTGGAGCTGCAACTTGTTAATTCCTTATTTGGGACTTCTATTTGAAGGGCAATTGCGAAGCTCTTCGTATTTCGTGGGTCATGCTTTATATCCAGTTGACAAAGTAGAAGTGACCACGCATTGTGCAGCCACGAGACTGTGTGGCTAAATCGGGTTGTAATTTGTTTAGGCGCATGAATACAGTACGGCACCAGCAGGCAGGCAGTCTCTGGCCAAAAGAGTTGGGACACCCCTACACCTTATATTAAAGCGTGCCCAAATTCGATAATCCTTTTATTTCACCTGCTTTTAGATTCACGACGCATTGTCCATAATAATTTCTTTTTAGTATTATTATAAAAAGCATAAGCTGCAGATTATGGTAAATATTTCGGTATGTTCCTGTAAATTTTCTAGGTTAAATTACGTATAAGTAAATATGGTTGTTATGTAGGGTGTAGAGTATGTGTCCCAATTATTTGGCCAGAGCCTGGCAGGATCGAGCGTCCACTTTAAAATTCAACCATCGTTGGCTTTGATATATGGGCCCCTATGATCCGAGGGAAGCAACCTACTTCTCGCGGGAACTACGCCGATACTATTTAGCCAGGCAGGCAGTTAGCTCTCTCCGTTAAATACGGCGGTGAGTCTGTATAAGATGATCTATCTCCGTCACTATTATACCTACAATAAATATGGTAAGGACTGATGGGAAACCTTCAAAGCCGCGCCCCACTCTAACGTCGATGCTGTTTTCGCTGAGTGGAGTCTGCGAGGTGACGGCGACGGAAATAACATGTCCAAAGCATCGGTGTACAGTATTTTGACAGAGACCTGTTTATTCCCGTCACGCGCATGACCGAATCCTCTTGAACCTAGGCGAGAAGGTCCGATCTCGTCTCCATAGATACAACGTTAAAGATATCCTGGAACCATGCCTCCTTTCAAGACAGTTTGCACTACTTTTATCCAATTGCTACAGTTTAGCTCATCCGAGTACCAATGAATGAGGGTGAAAAACAGCTTGAGCATACTGAAGATGGGCAACAGACTTCATCACCGCGATCCGAAGGAAGCCCGTCTCCTCCAAGCCAAGACCTAACCTTACCGGGTGCCGATTCCGTGGATACCGATCGTGATTCCGAAAATGGAGACGAAAACAGCCGTGTCGAGCCTCCGGACCTGGAGATATTATCCCGAGTCTCGAGCGGCCCTCCCTACAGTGTGTTTTCGCCGTCCATGAAGTGGTGGATTGTGGTTATGAACTGTTTCTCCGCGTTCATGTCCCCAACGACGGCCCAAATCTACTTCCCGGCCATTCCCGCATTGGCTGAAGACCTAGGAGTCTCTATTGCCGAGATCAACTTGACCCTAACAACCTATATGGTATTGCAGGGTCTGGCTCCTACAGTCTTCGGCGATTTCGGAGACGTTGCCGGCAGACGTCCTGCTTTCATAATTTCTTTCACCATCTACCTAGGTGCCAATATTGGTCTTGCCCTTCAACGAGAATACGCCGCGTTGCTCGTCCTCCGAATGGTTCAGAGCGGAGGCAGCAGCGGCACTCTCGCCTTGTCATATGCCGTTGTGGCGGATATCGCCCCTAGTTCCGAGAGAGGGAAGTACATGGGTATCGTCGGAGCCGGCCAGACCATGGGCCCTGCTTTAGGGCCATTAATCGGAGGTATACTTTCGCAGTACCTTGGCTGGCCGTCGATCTTCTGGTTTCTGACCATTATAACCGTTGCTTGGATGATTCCGTACGTCCTGGCTGTACCCGAAACGGGGAGGAAGGTTGTCGGCAATGGCTCAGTTCCACCCCAGGGCTGGAACATGACTCTCCTTGACTACTTCAGGTTCCGTCGCCGGGTTCGAGATCCATCGGCAGCTCCGAAACGGCAGAAGATTCCTATTCCGAACCCTTTCAACACCCTCGCCATTGTTCTCCAGAAAGACATGGCTATGATCTTGTTCTACAACGCCATTCTCTATATCAGCTTCATGACGGCAACGGCCACCCTTTCCTCTCAATTTGAAGAAATATATGGTTTTAACCAACTGCAACTTGGGCTCTGTTATCTCCCACTTGGCGTAGGAACTACCATCGCTTCTGTCGGAGAAGGATTTATTCTTGACTGGAACTATCGCCGCGTGGCGAAGAAATTTGGTTTCAAGATAAACCGCAAACGAGGGGATGACCTAAAGGGCTTCCCCATCGAGAAAGTCCGTCTTCAAGTGATTTATCTTCAACTAGTAGTTGGAACGGGTGTATACATCGGCTGGGGTTGGGCTTTGGAGATGAACGCACATGTCGCCACACCCCTGGTGCTGTCCTTTTTCATTGGTTTATGCATTACCGGAGCCTTTCAGGTGATAAATATTCTGCTTGTCGATCTCAACCCCGAATCACCGGCTACAGCTACTGCTGCAAATAACCTGGTCCGATGCGCATTCGGAGCAGTTGCAACTGCCGTCATCGAGGATATGATTAAGGGAATGGGTCGTGGCTGGGCCTTCACATTCATCGCTCTACTCATCGCAGCATTCTCGCCATTGCTCTGGGTCGTACAAAGGTATGGCCCAGGATACAGGGACGGACGAAGACAGAAGATGATACTAGCAGCAGAGAAAGACGCCCAGATGAAAGAAAAGAGGAAAGGACCTACGGAGGGTGGTGTTGTTAACGACACACAATCTTAACATAGATCTCGGACTTGTAAGACCATACTTGCAGAGGATACAAGGTACAAAGACAAATTCATACAGGAAATAGAAGAATGGTTTCGATAGGCTTGCTTTAGATTACTACGTCTGCGTGACCTGGGGCGACGCTTTTCCTGGGCACTATCCTGTGGCGGTATAACTCTTAGCGCCAATTATCTCAATATTTAATTGACGGTGTTAGTGTGAACCCCCCGGGAAACATTTAAACCCCTTGCATTGTCATTACACGAGAGGCCAAGCCCTATGAGTTATTCTTTTGCTATCAGCAGTTGTGGTGATTTGCTAAAAGGCCTTTGATATGTGGCCCTAGGTTTGCAGAAACCAAAGGGTCTAGGCTATATCAACCAAGGAGATTCCACCTATCTAACTAGTCCCAGAAATCAAGCAACCCAGTTTCCCCCAGTCTAAAGAATTACAACACATTTGCCGACATTTGCCATGTAAACGTTGGAGTCTTCATTCAGCTAGCACTGGACGTTCTTACGTATATTGCATTAATATCAGATAAATGCATACAATTTCTGCCCCACTATACTCAACAACACCTTATTAAATTAGGTACTATCCTCTCCTTAGTTGTCTGACATACGTAGTAGTTCCTCACCAGGCACCCTAGATCAATAGACGATTCGTGCAAACTTAGCGGGCTGTCAGCAGATAATCTCCTACTACCTCAACGCAAACGAGATGACACGTAAACTGCCTTGGAAGCGATCCGGACAGGAGTCACTAGGCGCACCAAGATCCTCTCGACCAAATTCAACCCCTATTGCAAGCCGTCACCTTCGTGTCAAAAGCGAGACTCACGGTTCAGATGTTTCCACTACGCCCGCCAGGAAAAAGACAAAGCGACCTACCCCGTTTTCAAGTGAGTATATGTTTTGCTAGCATGTGACTGGCCGCTAGCTAACGTCATTCGAAAAGAAAGATCTACATCTACATCACCACCGCCAGAACCACTCAAAGAGACGTGAGTTGTGCTGCATGCGATTGCGATAGAAAGCTACTGATTTGACCCAGCTTCATGATAGAAGGGCTTGAGGCTGATGACCGCTATCGCATGGTTGAGGACGAGTTATTATTAATAGCTCAACGGTTCACGGCGCACCTGCATGCTGCCGAGTACCAACGACTGAAGGAAGTCTCAAAATCACAAAATGCCAAGACCATTAAGGATATCTCGCGACCGATAGTCGGTCCGATGACCGAGTTCGCAAAGAGGAAGCAAGAGCGCAAGGCTCTCGCCGGGAAACAGAGACTCGCAAGGAAGAAGGCACTGGCTGACCAGGACGATACGGAGAGTGAATCCGATGATCATTATCGAGGCACCTCACTGTTTAGCTTAATGGAGAGTCCGGTAAAGAAGGCTACGCGTCTAGACTCGCTTGTAGCCACGTCCACGGCAACTCGTGCTGCGGCTGGTTTGGAAGAGACTAAACACCGCAAAACCACCTTCTTCGGCGCAAATCCTCGACCAATGCTCCACAGACTCCCAGAAACTCGACAGAGTAAAGACGCGACTCTAGCTCAGGCCCGTGAGGAGACTAGTGATGATGATCTTGACGCTCCAGAGCCTAGTGTCATACCGAAACCAGGCCAAAGGCCACCACAGCTCAGAGGACAGCAATCTCAAACGAAATCAGAACACCCGGCTACAAAGAGTCAAAGACCCATTAGTCTCAGCCGAGGAGCTACGAATCGGATAGCCACAGGCTCGAGTAAGACAGAGCTTAATGGTTCATCAGACGATTCAAATGGTGATTTCTTCAGTCGACTCAAAACCCGGAGGGTGAGCCGCAGAAACAATCGAGAAAGGAGGAAACAGAGCACGAACAATGCCAGGCCAGTATCGTCCAATCGAGATGTCATTCCTGGATTCTTATGAATACATAAGTATGGGAGGGGAAACCAAGTCTCTGACTTTTGGTCTTCATTGCCGAGTATATACCCGAACAGCGTCTGTTTCAAGACCATTGCGTTCTTCGATTCCATCAAAGAGGACCCAAGAAGGACATCACCAGTCCGGAGGTGAGGTTGACAGGAGCCTGCTCGCTTAGAGCATCACGATGTCCAGCTCTAAGTTCGGCCTACGGGTCAGCTCTAACCAGTTGAGGCCTCCTTCTCCTTCTCGCCTCACAGCATAGGATTTGCGCAGCATCGAGTCTGCTGTAGCAACGCAATTGCTAATTATATCGGATCGGATTGCGTGATAGCAACGCCGATAGCACACTATCATGGGGACGCGGGGTCGAGGATCGGTCATCAGGCAGCTCCCATAAGCTTCCATAGGAGGATATGCCAACCCTGTATCAGAGGATCGCGGATGCTGCTTGGAAGAAATGATGCAACACGATATGCTCCAATTGGGCTGGGACTCTTGCGACAGCAGGGCATTACTCGCACACCATCCGTGGAGGACATGAACTTGACCTCGAATCTCAAGTACAAAAACCTATAGGCACCATTACCGCGTCTTTCATTTGAGCGCGAACATATAGCTACCATCGCGAACCTATAAACTTTTGGAAATCCGAACCTTGGCTCCTTCTGCTAATACAACTGTCAAGGAGACCGTGGCCAGCTCAAAGACCCCGGAGGTTACTCACTTCGGAGCCTACAAGGTCCTGACTCAATCTCATTATTCGAAGGAAACCGAAGAAGGTAAGACAGGACTCAAAGCTGCTAAGGTTTGAACTACGTACTACGATCTTAGTGTTAACTACTGACAGTAAATGGAGTATCCGCAATAGCTACCGATATGGAACCCTGAACAGAAGTATCCCCCGTTGGAACCTTTCGAGCACTACGAGCACGGAACGGATGCAGATCCGTCGTTCAAAGATCTACTTCCAGAAGACATCGAGGTCACTCACTCAACCTCGACTATCCAGACAGAAGTCCGAGGGGTCCGGTTGAGCTCCCTCAGCAATGCTGGTAAGGATCAACTTGCTCGGTTCGTTGCCGAAAGGAAGGTCGTCGCTTTCTGCAACCAGGATTTCGCGGATCTGCCTATCCATGATGCTCTTGACTCCGCCGGATATATTGGCCGCCATCACACCCATCCCATGTCTGGGTCACCGGAAGGCTACCCGGAGGTGTACCTCATCCACCGCGGAGAAGGGGACAGGTCTCACGAGACTTTCTTCGACACCCAGACAAGCTCTGTCGCCTGGCACTCCGAAGTGTCGTATGAGGAGCAGCTGCCGGGGGCTACTTTCTTCTATGTCCTGGACAAGCTGGAGACCAGCAGTGACACCTTATTCGCGGACACTGCGGAGGCTTACAATCGGCTGAGTCTGCTGTTCCAAGCACCCCTGCACGGGCTCAAGGCAACTCACTCTATGATCGAACAGGCGAGCGCGTCGGTGGCAATGGGTGGCACCGCTGGGTTGTGTATCTTAAGGACACTGTGGACTCGACTTCCTTAGAAGAATAAACAGTTATTAGCGCACCCTGCCTTTTCGCCATGTAACTCGGCTGAAGCTGTTATTGGCGCGCTGCGGTTCCTGCCTGTCGCTTTTTAAAGCGTGTTACATAGGCCCTGAAACGGAATACGCATGTTTTTACCATGTCTTTATTCTCATTATCGACACCACTGGGGTAGATATTGTCACAGCTACTTATGGAAGATCCATCATAAGTAGGTATTCATAACGAGTGGCATGAACCGCGGGCCAAGCCATCCGACGGAGGGCGAACTAACAGCAGCAGCAACAATATTGGTGGTCCGCGTTATCGCCTTACCTATAAAAGAAATTCTGAGAGTTGTTATACTATCTGATTGGCCAGTTTATCGCAACTAATGACCCACACTTAGAAAATTGTCAGTCCGCTGCCACTTCGCCCTTCATCGGATATTACCATGGTAGATACAGTTTGCAGACATGCCTATCCATTGCTGCGTCCGACGTGGAACGGTCAATGCGGAAACAACACCTTGGCCGTATCATACTCTCATTAAATAACTAAAACACGACGCTGGCCGTACCCGAACGCGAGCACGCCAAAATCGTGGTTGAAGGAGACAGCTCTTTGGTAGGCTGTTACCTTGCGTACCATTGCCCCTGAATCTCCTACTGGTTTCCCATACGGGAGTTCCATCCGTGCAACTGCGGAAAGTGTGTCTCATTGATGTTACCCTGTGTGCTGGTAGCCATGTTTGTTAGGTCACGAGGCTATTCACAGCAAATTTATGTTTGGCAATGATGCTCTACGTGAACTCCATAACCTTTCATTACCTCGGTTGACTGACTGTCGTCGTTCCGTTAAACTTGGTAATGCCGTGTAACAAGCAAACAGGAGAGGAACCCGATTGGTTTGCAGTAATCTTCAGATTGATTACCTCAAGCGGTGCCTCAAAATCTTATCGGTTATTGGTTATCGTTATCTGGCAGATATGGCCTGTATTCCCTGCTTATCGGGACTTGCTTATCAATCGAGGGGCAACTTTTGAGGCGCGAAATTTGGATTCTCACCCCGCTAGCATAAACCAGAATAGTCCCCTAGAAAACTAATAACTTAACTGGACTACAGACAGCACTTTGCGGCCGTCTATCCTTCCAATACACTCATTCGCATACGCCGAAACCTTACAATCAGATACTCACCTACCATTGATCTCGACAGATCTCATAAATTAGACAGACAACTTGCGAGTCGCAAAGATGTCCTCGATGGATCTGGACGCTCCCATTTCCATAGCACCATCGGCGCAGGTGCCTATGACCGCTGCGACGTGAGTATCACCTCCCTCCCTCCCTTTAACTCCAAAATTTCCCTACGCGACACGTCGCTCATATTCGTTACATATAGTATCTTTTGTTGCGACTGTGGCGCCCCTATAGACGGTACACAATCCACGAATGCGCGCTGCTTCGACTGCTTGAAACTACACCACGATATTAGTGAAGGCGTTCAACGAGAAGCTACCCTTCATTACTGTAAGCAAGACAAACATCAAAATACTATGTACACTATCTTCGTAAAGAAACAAGTCTGACTGTAGACTTCACAGGCCGAGACTGCGACCGATGGCTGCTACCACCCTCGAGCTGGGTTGCCGCCGCACCCGAATCGCGCGAGCTACTTGCCCTTTGCCTGAAAAAGCTGAGAGGCCTACACAAAGTCCGCATTGTCGACGCGAGCTTCATCTGGACCGAACCCCATTCGAGACGAGTCAGAGTGAAACTCACAATCCAGGATTCCGTGTCCGACGGGGTCTTACTGCAACAAAGTTTCGAAGTCGTATACATCGTGGCGTGGCAACAGTGCCCTGAATGTGAGCCTGCCCTTACACACTGGAAATCTCATGATCCTCAAGCTAAACATATTGAATAGGTGCAAAGTCATACACAGCCAACGTGTGGAGGGCAAGCGTACAAGGTCTGACCTACCGCTGAAAACTGCGACTTCCGAGAGAAGCAGGAGCTAACGATATCCACAACAGTGAGGCAAAAGGTTCTACATAAGAGAACGTTTTTGTACTTGGTAAGCAGTCGCTGCTAATGTGGATGCCACATCATGAGTTAGCACCGCTAGTGCACCTCGATTATATATATATCAAGCCTCCTATGGCCCATTTGCTGGGCGATTACTGATTCGGAACGGTAGGAGCAACTCATACTCAAGCATGGTGCACACAGAGAGACCATCAACATCAAAGAAGCAAAGGACGGCATTGATTTCTTGGTATGTATTTTGAAACCCCTTTCGAGGACCCGGTCCTTTTTTGTTGAAGTATTGCGGGCTAATGGTTTCCGTAGTATGTCTCTTAACCCTCTTTCCCCCTTGATATTCTTTTCTTGGGGCTCTCCAGAGAGGAGTATCCGGAAAACAAGGCTCGGGCTTTCAGCAGAGTGTTAACGTATAGCAGCTTCTCGGCCAGAAACCAAGCTGAAAAATTCGTGGACTTCCTTAAGTCTGTCGTACCGGTTAATGTGAGTGTTCTGGTCTTTGGTTTCCCACCCTTTTTACATATTTCATGGGCTAGTTCCTATCTGGATTCCAGGGAACAGATTATATGCTATATGCAACTTTAAAGGGTTGTTTCTCGGCCTGTATCGGAAACCGTACTGACCTCAAGTACTACAGGTCAAAAAATCACAGGAGCTTATCAGTCAAGACGTTCACACATCGAAAAAGAGCTACAAGTTCACGTTTTCTGTTGAATTGGTATGTATGAAACTCCCTTCTCCACCGTCAACTGATATTTCGACTATTTTCGGCTATGGCTAATCTCGTGGTAGTATGCTGAATGCCCTCCAATTGCCATGCAAACTCATGCTTTGCGACAATCCCCTCTTATAGGGAAGGTTGTTGTTTTTGTAGCAGAGGCTAACCTGTAGTAGGATTCCGATTTGCAAGGACGATCTCGTCTGTCTCCCGATCCCGCTGGCTAAGCAGATCGGAAATATTTCTCCATTAGTACTATGTTACCGGTGAGTGCTCGTGGCCCTTTACATCCTGCCATGAGTTCCTCACCGAGCATGAAGTCCCTCTACTACATTGTTTGTGGGCCCCAGCTCTGGACAACTTGTAGAGGGCTTGTGGGCTCCACAAAGTATTTTACATCAGAATTTGATTACTGACTACAAGGTGTGATATGTAGAATAGGTACTACTGTCAACCTTTTGGATCCCAACACTCTTCAGACGGCGGATATCAGCTCACCGATATATTGGCGCGCGCCTTTCACTGCCCTCGCAGAAGCCCCTGACCTCGTGGAATTTATTGTTCTTGACTGCGAACCTCTCGGTCCTACGAGGGGTAAGTGGGTGCTAGCCGAAGTGCAACTAGCGCGAGCCACGGACCTAGGCGTCAATGACAAGGCATACTTTGCTCGGACGCATCTCGGCGGCATGCTACACGCAGGCGACTCGGTGATGGGCTATATGCTGACGGGAACGAACTACAACAACCCCCAGCTAGAGGCAGTCGAGGCGTCGTCTACGTACGGCTCGACAATCCCGGACGTCGTTGTGGTCAAGAAGCACTTCCCGAATCGCCGCCGCAACCGCCGCCGTAACTGGCGCGTCAAGCGCATGGCTAAGGACGAGGGCGAGCTGCTACCCAAGAAGGCCGACCAGGACCGTATGGAGCGTGAGTTCGAGCAGTTCTTGCGCGACATCGAAGAGGACGATGAATTCCGCCAGGGCGTCCAGCTCTACAAGAAACCCAAGAAGAAGCCCCAAGCCGATGAGATGTCCATCGCCACGACGGAAGCTGACGAGGACAACGATGCGCCTAAGGTCAACATGGACGAGTTGCTAGAGGATTTCGATGAACTTGCAATAGGAGATGAACCGCAGTAGGTTCTAGTGGGTTTCTAGGCTTGGGACGGGCAAGGAGTTTAAAAGGAATAGCAGTTTGGAGAAATCAACAAAATTATGCCTGGGAAGACTCTTCCCATACAAGTTTGAGACAGACCGGATTACCTGTGACGGACACGTTAGGAAGCTTATTGGTATGCTTTATTTATCGTGATTGATTTGGTTAAGGGCATGATGTGAGATGTAGACTTGCTGGTTACTTATTTACAGGTTGCCGTTCTCGACCGTTCCACACCAACTTTTGCCGTGTGGCATCGTCACAATTACCTATCGCCGGGAACTCAATCTTCCCCAATCCAGCTTCTCGGGTCAAAGCCCTCACAACAGGAGCACACATCGACATCGATCTCTCTTCCCTAGCAGTCTATCAGCCACCCATGAAACGACACAATCATCCACATCAACGGCTAGCGCGCAGAGCTAAATTCCCCTAAAAAGCAGTTACGACCACATAGCTCTACGCATCACCATAGCTTCCGCCTCCACCACCAAAGGACACTGCCCGCTGAAGCCGAGAACGTGCGTTTTGTACCCGTGGTCGTAGTCGGGACCGTAGAGGTAACCCTCTCCAGGGGCGGAGAGCGCACTACATCACCATTCGGATTAAAACACGCCAGTGTCCCGTCCTCGTCGGTGCCCACCTGCTCCGGAACCTCCGAGACCCCCCGCAATTCGTAGGGTCTAGGGGCCTCGGTCCGTGGCTCCGGACTACTACTACTGCTACCACAGCTGCTACCACCGGCATCGATACCAGCAGCACCGCCGTCACCGCCACTGGGCTCGACGCAGGTTTTATTCTCACTAACGGCGGCCGTAGGGCCGTCCAGAGACTCGCGCTCTTCGCGGCGCCGTCCCGCATCCGTTGCGGCGAAGAGGGTCTTCCTCGGCGGCGGTGCCGCACCGCTCCTCGACCCCTTCTTCGCGTTGTTTTTGTCGTTGCTATTGTCGCTGTGACTGAGGGGAGGGAGAGGAGACGGCGCCGCTGTCGTCGCAGTGGGAGTCGCGGTAGAAGAGCCACCACCGTCTCCCGGGGACTGCGCGCGCACGTACCGGTCGAGGTCGGCGCGGGCATCCGCGAGCCGCCGCGTCTCCCGCCGCAGCTGTGCCGCGAGCGCGAAGCCGTGCGCGCCGTCGGGGTCGTACACGTCGCCGCCGTACGAGTGGTAGCGTCGCGCGTACAGCGCGAGCTGCTTCTTGGACACGAGCACGAAGCCCCCGGCGACGTCGACCTCCCGCTGTAGGCGCGCGAGCTCGCGATCCGAGGGCTCGTCGTCGTCGCCAGCGGCCGGGAGCGTGGCTGTGATGTCCGGATCTGAGGCCTGCGTCGCGGTGTTCGACTTCGCGCGGCGATCGCCGCCGCCGCTGCCGTTGTTTCTTCTGCGCTTCGCTGGGCGGTCGCCGTCTTCGGAAGAGTCGCGCAGTGTGCAGGAGCTCGCGTCGTCCGTGGCCACGTATTCTTCGTCGTGGCTCTCCGCCTCGTTTTCACGCCCGAGGCCCCCCTTGGCAGCGTTGGGCAATGCGCTGTTGGCCCCATCAGGCAGTGCATGTTCGCCGTTGTTTAAGTCTTTCTGCACATCATCCCGCAAGGCATTGACGACCGCGGGTATCGCGTAGAGCAGCCGCGGGAGAAGCATCTCATGACGGATCGGGTCGGGGGGCGTAATACCCAGCCTGCGGATTGCAACGGCAGTAAGCGCGAGATATCGTGGCCACCATAGGCCTCTGTTTTCCTCATCTAAAAAGAGCTCACTGAGGCCAGCCTGCCGGCCGAGACGCTTGATGAAGCGCGCGAACTGTTCGGATTTGAACCCGGTGCTGTTGACAGCCAGTAGCGCTTCGTTTAGCGTCATAGAGAAAACTAGCTTTTCGTCGTTGAATATGGGCCTGTGCCCGCCTGGCAACCTGACCATGGTAAGGGTCCCTGAGATCACCTTCTCGCCTGGGTCGTCGGCAGCGTTGGTAGTAATAGACGGTATAGTAGTTGTGGGTAAGTGTTCGGACATGTTGGCAACGTAAGTGTGGTTGTCAGCACGTACGCATACGGGCATGAGATAAATGTTGAGTAGAGGTAACAGGCGTATCGCTGGGGAGAGTGAATCACAATATGGGTCATTATAAGCGAGGGCTTAGACGGCGGTTTTATACCATAGGAAGCTTTAACATCCAAAGATCAGAGAAGGTCTTCGAATTAGGATAGAAGCGCCCAGGCAACTTTGCCAATTGTCTAGAATCCGGGTATCATAGTAAACGACACTAAAACAGCTTGCTTAGCACTCTCTTTGCCTCATCAGGCGCTGTATCGGCTGCTTTTCTTCCCACAGAAGCTTGTTTAAATTGCCGCACACTCTTGGAGCCTTGGTCTTTCGTTCCATCGGTAAAGGTAGTGGTGCCATTTGCGCTTCCTTCAGCCTTGCTCTTCTTTGCTGCCGCTTTGGACTGAATGCCGTCTAACATCTTCCCTTTTTCTATGTTGCGGACGAACTCCTTGTTTTCTCTGGTAGATTTGCTGATTTCGGCCCTCATTCTGCTCGTTCTTTCAGCGGCTTCCGCGGCTATCTGTTGGGTGAGATGGTTCTGTACCAGAGTCAGTCTTTAATATTAAATGATTCGAGGAGTGAACGCACCCATTTGAAGCCCTTCAAATACCGAAGACTCCATATGTCATCCCGATAATATGAACCCTTGGGCCCGCCGATTGTGCGAGCATTGAGCAGGTCCACAACGTTCTTAGCGTCTTTCTTGTCCACAAACTCGATCCAACCGTCGATATACATGCGTTTCTTATTCCCTCCCGCCTTGACTCGTCGAGCATGTTCTTGCGGATCTTCTGGCGACAGAAAGATCCGGTTTATGGTCCCGTATGGTTCAAGTAGTTGCCTCAGCTTTGTCGGCTTCATGTAAGGGGGTATACGAGATACGTATACGAGACCAGACTTTCTGGTTGCCTTCTCCGAAGCGACCAGGTTCTTTTTGGTAAGTGGACGGGTGACGTCTGGTAATTCCGTCGCCATGTCGGTCGGTCTCGCACTCTTATCGTCTACTTTGAAGACCTCGTCCTTCGGTGATGCTTTTGATTGTTCCAAGGTCTTTCCCCCTTCGTCTATATGAGCGACTTCGTCATTATCCCCGTCGACGCTAACGGCATCCTCTCCATCGCTGTCGCTGGCAGCCTCATTCTCACTGTATTTCCGTCGCTTCGCACTTCGGCCGCCTTTCCGCAACTCCTCAGCTTCTGAGTCATACCCCTGACTGCCATCGTCTTCGCTCTCGTCGGCGTCAAGAAACTTATTCCTCTTTTCTGGGGCCATTGGTAGTAAAGTGCGTTATTCTATAGGTAGATCACCGCTGGGTGAGAGATACTTCGTAGTTGGAGTGTTTTCGCGAAGTCGCGAGAGTAAATAAAATGGAACCGTTTGACACTAGAACGAAGTCAGAGCTCTGCGAAGTGATAAGTAGGCCGATAAGTAAAAGATTGGACTAGTGCACTATCTCCTTGGTGGGGGGCTTAGATCGAGATAGTCCCCCACTATATGCCTGTGGCCCCTCTGCCCCTCGCTATGTCCTGTATTTTCTATCATATTACTAACTAGAGGATAGGAAGGGACATATCAGCCACATGATGACATACCTCCCTGCATTCATAGAGTAGTCGAATAACTAACTAGCTTGGAACGATAAACAATATACCCCCTACCGGCTTCTCAATTGCCCAGCACCATTTCCTGGTAACTGAGTTAACCACACACTAAGATTGTCTATTCATAGCTGTGTACTTTCGATATGTCTGTCGAGGTCATCACGACCATTTCTCCCACCACCAACGAGCCCATTCTGACTCGCAATGGCGTCTCGGCCGCAGAACTGGAAGACTTGCCGCGGCTCGCAGCCGAAACTTTCAAGACCTGGAGGGGAACCTCACTGACAGATCGCCAGATCATAATCAGGAAGTTTCTCAAGTTGCTTGGTGACAAGAAGGATGAACTTGCCGAGGAACTTACCGTGCAGATGGGCCGACCCATTGCTTACACTGGCGTGGAAGGTATCCGTCCATTTCATTCAACCTAACCCTCCGGGGGATCTAGCAGTCGAGAGCTTACTCGTTTTAAATAGTTACTACGGCTATCAAGCGTGCTGAATACCTCGTCAAGATCAGCGAGGACGCGCTGAAGGACACCGAGGGTGAGCACGAAAAGGGCTTCAAGCGGTTTATTCGAAAGGTCCCTGTCGGCCCCGTCCTCATCATATTTCCCTGGAACGTAAGCCGCCGACCCACCACCCGGGCGATTTCGGGGAAGCTGGACTAATTCATCTCCCAGTACCCTTATTTGACCCTCATCAACTCGCTTATACCAGCCCTGTTATCTGGTAATACTGTCATATTGAAGCCCTCTCCTCAGACGCCGACCATTGTCGAGCAAGTTTCCAAGCTCTTCGCCGAAGCGGGGTTGCCAGCGGGCGTAGTTCAGTACTTCCATTGCGGCTCGCCATTGATGATCGAGTCCCTTGTCAGGAACCCGGCTGTATCTCATGTGTGTTTCACTGGCTCAGTCGCAGGGGGCCTGGCGGTGCAAAAGACAGCTGCCGACCGGATTGTCAACGTTGGCCTGGAGCTGGGCGGAAAGGACCCCGCATACGTCCGGGGGGATGTCGACATCGAATGGGCGGCAGCTGAAATAGTCGACGGGTCCATCTTTAACTCGGGCCAGAGTTGTTGCGCCATCGAGCGCGTCTACGTGGACGAGCAGATCTATGACTCTTTCATCAAGGCGGCCCAGAAGGTCTTGATAGGTTATAAGGTCGGAGATCCCCTGTCCAAGGAGACTCATATCGGCCCAGTCATTTCGAAGCGATCCAAAGAGACGATCGAGGCTCACATCAAAGACGCACTCGACAAAGGTGCGAGGGATGCGACTCCAGAGAACCCGACGTTCAGCAACTTGCCTCCAAAGGGCAATTTCGTCAAACCTACGCTCCTCGTCGATGTCAACCATAGAATGACTGTGATGACGGAGGAGACTTTCGGACCTGTCATTTCGGTGATGAAGGTCAAGAGCGACGAGGAGGCAGTCAGCCTGATGAATGACAGCGAATTTGGCCTCACTGCCAGTATATGGACGAAGGACACAGACAAGGGGTACCAGCTCGCCGAGCAGGTGGAAGCGGGAACGGTCTTTGTTAACCGTGCAGACTTTCCTAGTCCGGCAAGTCTTTTGTGTTCTCAGCTTACAGGCGCCTCCTCGTTCGTTTCCGCTAACGTCATCCTTAGGATCTTGCCTGGACCGGCTGGAAGAATTCAGGCAAAGGCGTGACTCTGAGCCGTTTCGGATTCGAACAATTTGTCAAGTTGAAGAGCTTCCATTTGAAAGATTACCCGAAGTAGCGGGTCCCCGATTGGCTGTCAGTAGCATACGCGTAGAGTAGAAATACTAGGTACGTAACCCGTAACTTAGCGTTGCGTGTGCATGGCCCATGGATGACTGACTATAGAGCGAGCGGCGCTACCAGTAGTAACAAGTGCGCATAGAGTAGGAATGCTGATGGCGCATGGAGTACCTACCGAAGGAGAGGATCTTCCCCTAATCCGGCATAACGTAGGCCCTGTTCCAGACGATCTTATCCAGCAGGTAATCAATCAGCAGCTAGCACCGTGACCCGATAGTGCTCGTCTCATGGTTGGCGGCGTCCCGAGTCGGAGCAGTTTTCTTCCCGCCATTCCTACTGCATGCAGAAAGGATGAGATCATTCTCCAAGGGCGACCCTTTGATCCCTTCCTGCCAAATACTATTGCCACCCATTCCCTAGATCTCCAACATCGGTCAATACCTGTTTAAAATCTTTCAACGTGGTAACATGTAAGACTACATAGTTAACTAGCTTATCTACTCTCATGATAGCATCTTGACATTTTAGGTATCTTTCCGTTTTCAACGAGCAACTTCCTTCACCAACAAAGCCGCATGCCTAGTTGATGCTCGCCTCTTTGTGATATCTATCGTCCCACCTCTGTCCAACCAACAGAGGCGACAGATTAGGTCTTGAAGCAGACTCGGATTCAGCCTTTCTATAAGCTCTAAGAAAGCTCAATTCTCAATCTAGCACCTAGCCTTAGGCTCTACCCGAACGGCATCGGATGCGCTTCTTTGTTCATCGAGTATTTGTTGCGCGAGGGTTTGCCAGAGTGAGGGCATCCTTCTTCGGGCCTCTCTACATCGGCCAGTGATTCCTAGAAAGAACGAGGCCAGGACAAGATCAGCTTTTTTGACTTCAGTGGCGCCCTCAAAAGAAGTGTAGCATCCCAGACCCAACCGACCCCCATCGACTAGCACCATCACGATCATTCGCCAGTACCCACCAAGGTAGTCAGTTCATTGACTTTGAGGGTTTCCGGACTGTCGTCTTGAAGGGACGACGCAATATCCGCTCCTTGGGAACATTATGTTTGATTATTGCGCAGTCATTACTCCGGTCGTTCGTTCATCCATCCCAATCGATTCACGGTTACTGTAACTATATTCTGCCTCAGTTGCGCCAGGTGCATTGCCTACCTACCTAGTAACTGGGAGTCAGGGAGATTCAGCCCAAACCGAATACTCAGCGCCAGTCAGCTGAGCCAGTCAGCTGAGCCACCCACCGTTTTGTTCTCGATTTCAGCCGTAGTCATTCTTTTATCTGTTTCAACATTGCTTCGGAATTTGGAACTTGTACGACGAATTTATTTTGAGTGCAGCTGGGAAATATAATTTCCAAGGAAAGCCTTCCGACAAATTCAATTCATCAGCAGATTATTTGCGATTCTTCGACGCCTACTATTGGGTCAAGCACAACCCACCACTACCAATACCAACACCAACACTACCACCATCGTCGTCATGGACGGATGTCTTGGCCTCCGAGGCTTCGCGGCCAGACTGCAACGACTGGTCGGCCTTAAAGGCAAGGTCCAAACTCCTAAACGACGATCACTGCAAATCGTAAGTTATTTCTGCGACGTAACAGCCAAATGCAAAAGTATCACTCGCTAATTATCATTTGCTCTGTGACCACAGTCCGCCCCTTTCAACTTCAAGCACGAGACCGTCGTGCTTCCCGGCGTTTCAGAAGATGAGTAAGTCTTCACCCGTCTGGATGGGCTTCTGTTCTCACCTTGTTCTTTTATTCATTTTCTTTACTCTCCACGGGGCCTCCGTCCCCTACCTACGCTCTCACTTTTAGCGCTCCTTCACCGGCCTGTCAATCCGATGATCATGCATCATTATGTGTCCAATCCTATCGTACTTTCCAAAAGAAATAGCCGACTGACCCAATGACACCTATAGGATTGCCATTCTGAAGGAGAAGGCGGCAGCATCCCGTCTCGGCGTCGCGGCCGATGGCTCAGGACCGGCGGGCCCGACAGCCTTCGGCAGCCCCCGCCGGGCGCCGGCCCCACCGTCGGCGATGCGCCCCGTCACCCCTACCGTGCAGGTCACGCCCAGCACGGGAATCACGCCTGCTGACAACCTCATCTGAGAATACGTACCAGAACAGTTTCGAATCCATGGGTATATATTTTACCCTACTTCGGACACGGCAGGGCAGGGTGCGGATAGCGTTCTTGTATCCGGCATTAATAAGCTAGTTGGATGGCCGGCACGAAATTACGTGTATACTTACGCGCGGATGACGAACGGACGGGATTGCATGCATGTCATCAAAGATCCCCACGGGCCAATGTGGAATAGTCAATTGCATGATAATCAGGGAACGGATGGCTGGACGAATGGACGGACAACAATAATCGCGATGCTGCCGCGGTCTAGACAGGACGGTAATTACTTGTACGATAGGCAGAGGCTTCAGCATTAGATTCCCCAGGCGCCGTGTAACAAGGGCGTGGCCGGTCAGGTGTCTGGCGTTCCACTAGGTGGTTTGTTGCTCGCTTTGATTAGGGTAGGGATGGGAATAAACTTTCTGGTGGTTTTCACTCATCTGACGCGTCGTACGTTTGCTACATTGCCATCTCGCCGACACTGACCTGCTACGGCGGCCACTCTGGGGCGTGGTATGAGGATACGAGATGGGAAATACGAAGTGAGTGAATGTAGGAGCGCTCGATGCTCTTCGCTCACGGGAGTGCTAGGACATTGGCTCCCCCCCAGGTACCGCCGACGCCCTTTTACTTTTTAATCAGTGTATATCTTGCAAAAGGACTATTTGCGGGCTTGTAACGACCCAATCAGACCGACCCTAATCTCAAGCCCGAAGACGCATGAAGAGTCGGCACAGAGTACAAACCTGGGTATATACTCAACCTAACCAGCCGAGACAGTTGAATATTAATCTGGATAACAGAACACCAATGAGCAACGTCCCGAATCAACAATGCCAAAAATATCAAGCCGACCCTTGCGCGCCGTTAGCGGCGCCCGCGCTCGGCACCGCCAGCGGGACCCGATAGATGGCCCTGCGGTTCGCGCCCACGAGCGCCGCGACCAGCACGTAGCCCGCGCCATCCCCGTCCGCGTCGGGCTCGCACAGGCGCTCGGCGAACACGTCGTCGTGGCCCAGGCCCTCGAGGTGCGCGAGCTCGCGGACGGCGACCTCACCCTCCCCGCCCGAGGGAACGCGCACCTCGGTGAGGACGATGCGGTGGCTGGCGTTGGGCGCCGCGAGGGCGTAGAGCCTGGCGCTGAGTTCCCCGGTGGTGGTGGTCCTGGCGGCGCTGGTGATGGCGCGCTGGTGATGATGGTCGTAGTTGCTGCTGCTGCTACCGTTGTAGGAGGAGTAGTTGTGGTTGTTGCTATCTTCGCTGCCGCTGGGCTGACTGTGGGGTCGTCGTCCCGAAGAGGCCATCAGCGACAGGATCCGGTACCCCAGGATGTCGCGCTGGCTGTCGTGCGCGGGGTCCTCGAGATCCGCGACCAGTAGGCGCTTCTCGCGAATGACGATAGCGCAGCGCCGCATCCGGTCGTTGTAGTGGTGGAAGGGCGCAAACGTCGTGAAGAGGCCCACGGTGTTCATTGTGCTTGTGCCGAGGTCCTTGGTTAGGGGGTCAGATCGGGTTTGCGCTCGGACCTGGAAAAAAGGGGCGGAGAGAAGAAGGGTTCGCAGACTAGAAAAGGGTTTCTTACTTTGGCCTCTACGTTAAGGATGGTTGGGAATCCCGTGTGAAGCGAGAGGCACGCTACGCGGACCTTGTGCTCCTGGCTCTTGATTGTAAGTTCGGGTTGGATCACCATATATATGTCGTCTTCAACCGGGAGTGACATGTGCGTTACGTCAACGGCTGGCCATTCCAATGGTAGGAGCCTCCAAGGATCATCCGTTGGAACGGGTGTATGAGAGGTCCTGAGTGGCTTTGTCAGCAAGCAATATAGATGGGTTCAGTTTGGGAGTCCAGGAGGCGAAATAGACAGCAGCACGCACTTCCTTTGTCCGAATCGTTTCAGAGCAGATATAGGAACTTGGAGAACTGATCCGGGGCCTCGCTCCTCCTCTTTATTTCGCAAGATACAGATCAAATTCTCCGTATCCGACGTTAGTGTCAACTTGTGGATCTCCGGCAATGACGGCAAGCTGACGCGAAACCAATCGTCTAAACTGGCTTCGACTGAACTTCCGCCTTCAAGGTCAAAAACGTAGCACTGATTGGACCAATGAGCACGTCACATCCTAATAACGGCATTGTAAAAGGGACTCTCGAACCTGAAAATTGCTTCCGGTGGTAGATGCTACGAGATAGTCTCTCGTGAGTGCAACGCTCTTCCATATGCAATTGGCGGCTTGGAGTTTGTGCCTTGATCCAGGCGTTATCCTGTCTCCCGTTCCCGGCGACAATGATTGTGATGTATAAAGAACGATATCAAGGTCTGTCCAATATGCCACGAGAGTCGCGTCTGGTGATATTTCACAGCCCTTGAAGTTTTCAGTGGTGCTCTGTTGCCATGCTTTAACGTGCTCTGTAAGAAAGGCTTCTTTCCTGGTGGGCACCTGACTGTTAGCCGGTCCTGCTCTCGCTACGTAGCAGTGCCAGAGTCTTACCTTTTCCCGGACCCAAATGTCTGCAGTATAGAGCCGACGCGCTTCCGAAGCCCTGTATGTGGAGGTTTGATACTGTTCAAGACTTCACTTCGATCTTCTGGTTGCTTCAAAATTCGGAAAGTCTCTCCAAGTAGGTCTTTCACTCCGGCTGCTGATATCCTCCTCTCCTGGTCGATCTTCAAGACGGACTCCTCGAGCCTCCTCAACATGAACTCGACAGCCTTCGCTTCCCTGTGTCCCCTAGAGCTTGCACTTTTGATCAGTCTGCCATGCTCCTTCTCAACAGCTGGATGTACAGTATTGGGAAGAAAACCCGGGTTCGGAATAAAGAATCGATCGTAGTTGTCGGCCTTGCGGTGGTGCATGCGATGGGCCTGATATTGAAGCACACCATCTCTACCGTCATCGAGGTAGGCGAAGAAGACACTGATCACACAGCCTAAGGACCACACATCGCTAGAGGCGGTCATCTTTGGGTTCCGAACCATCGATTCGGGCGCCAAATATGTACCCTCACCACGGTTGTTTCTTGTGGGATCGACGGACGGTTCTCGCTCGGGCATCCGGCGTCGCACAAACCACCGATTGAAGTCTTTCTCTGCTTCGCTGTGCTGGTCGACGCGGCGCCTCTTCTTAACACAAGACATCCCAAAGTCACTCAGCTTCCATATCCAGCGATTCTCCTCCTGGAAGAGTAGGATGTTATCCGGTTTGAGATCCATGTGGTAACAAACGAGTTTGTCCAGATCCGGCGTATCGATCCCCTGATGCAAGAAGCTCAAACCGCCCGCAAGTCCCTCGGCACAGCGAATATAGTTGGCCTTTGCTTCCTCAGTGTTGGGTGGTGTGGTGTGGTGTTCCATCATGTATGCCCTGAGGTCACAGATCGCTAGGGGCATGAAAAGGCAATATGTTGTTGGACTGATCTCGAGGCCGCCGAAGCTCTCGAGGATGTTATCGCTCCTTGAAGAGCTGCTAAGAATGGTCTCCATGATCTCCCTCTCCCTTTGGACACGAAACTCGGGAGTGATGACGTAGTCCTTACGGGCGATGTCCATCGGGGGCAGTGTTCACGGTGAAAGGTGTGCTGCCTCGCGGATTAATGAAGTGCCCTTTCGCAACCCTCACCTTATAGACCTTGCCGAATGAGCCCTCCGCGAGCGGCTGCTCTTCCAGGTAGGGAAGTCGGTAACGCTCAGGGTGCTCAATGTGCACTTCCTCCCTGTGCCGAAGCACAACTGTACAGAAACATGCCTGTGTGGTATAAAACCTATATGCGGTGACATCGTCTCCAAACAGGCATTCAAGCTGTCCCAAGTCGGCTGGTAAGGGGTACACCAAATATTCTTCATTCTTTCTAACCAACCATGCATCGCTGATTATAAGGCGGGTGGTGAATGTTATGAGCGCATCAATAGGGCAACTAGCGAATATGAGGATAGCTAAGAAGCGTTGCAACCTTCTTTTCTTGACAGTGTCGACAAAGATCTCCTCCGTTAAGGCTGGGTGCGCTGCGAGAAAGCCTGATGACTTGATGCTCTGATAAACAAGTCTCAGGTTGTTCCGATGTAAGACAGCTTCAGCCGTACCTTTGGGAGCGAAGCGGAGCCTGTCGTCTCCTTTTCTCTCCAACTTCTGGTATATCTGCCTGTAGATGCCCCTACAAAGACTGTCATAATCGACGGAAGCCATGCTTCAGCTCATGGTACGTACAATCGCTGCTATCAGTGTTGTCCAAGACAACAGCAACTGGGAAACCAGAAGATAGTCATCATACAGCTGGTATTCTCCGTTCTGCTCAAGTAGTGTTCTTCTGGATTTAAGCTTTACAGCATCATGTAGGCACTTGCGGCTGAAAAATAAGCGGCTGTGAGGCGGAGTCAATAACCCGTTGGGGGCTAAGCTGAGACTTTACGGAACGGATTCTAATTACGGAGTCGACTGCAGATTGGCCGATGTTCCGATTTCCTTCTAGATATGTCATAAGGCCAACCTGTACGATCGGTATTGCCCCAACTCGGACAGAGTAGAGGGCGCACGAGTGGCTGAGGCCTCCGTAAGACTCTTTCACAATGACCTGGTTTGGAATTGTGCGAATGCGCGCATACCTTGCTCTTTCTGACCAAAGCATTTGTGGTAAGGATCGACTGAGAGCGCCCACACTGTTCATTTCCGTTTCTCATCAGATTGGCAATTTCTGCAGGTCAGTGCTACCAGATTGATCCTTCAGTGTAAACCGCCTAGCCAAATGCCTGAAATCCCCCAAGTGGACTCTGGGAGCGAGCCGGGTGAAAAGCTTTCCGTCGCGCCTGAGCAACCAATAGTATGAGGCGAAAGTGGCGGCCGTCAACAGGATTGCGGATACTACGAATATCCAAATCATTGATGAGCCAACAATGCGCCCGCTCTCATTGTCCAGGTCAAAAAAATTCATGCCGAAGAATGTCTACGGTAAGTGTCTGTTAGTAAGTTAAGAGGCGGCGCGTCTTATCAATGCATGGCTGTAAACTTACGGCTACGAATGAAGCAGGTAGGTAGAACAGCGTCAACATCGTGATGAACACGGCTGATTTGTTCAGCTGTAACATGGTTCCATTCTGTTCCTTGGCCACCACCTGATCTCGGAACGACAGTGTATCAGATAGCAGGGTGGCCGTCGCCTGTGTGCGTTGCTGTAAATACGTTGCATTGCGAGAATAGGCTCGACAGTTACTGTACTGGTTCCGCAGTTGGATTGTGAGTTGGCGAGTCTCGAATGGGAGAATCCTCAATAGCGGGTGCTCGTCCAGAAGCACATAGAGCTCCTTCAAAGTATCGATCGCATGACCCAGGATAGCAGGCACTTGGAGGAAGCGGTTCTGAAGGCTAACCAGGGTGCTCAGGTTATCATACCCTACCCTGAGTTCTTTATCGATATATGTTGAGAACGTAGTGCCAGACTGTGCAATTAGTTAGCAGATTACGGTCATTAACAGTACGACGTTGACGCACTATAGGCAGAAATTTGCGCTCCAAATCGGCGATGTACTGTCTCCAGGCTGGGAGATAAGTAGAGAATACGATGTCGTGAAGCCAGAAAGGCCCCTTCAAGTTTCCAGAATGACAGGCGGTAAGGTACTGCTCGGCTCTCTGGTGGGCTAATGAATTCACTGCCGGGCTGAGCAACACGAACACGCTCTGATGCGTCTGTGTGTTGTAGCAGTGATAGACAGCAGTCTGCCGCATAGCCCACCTATTCTCGCTCTCCTTGAGCTCCGGGTAACGTATGGTGTACGAGATCTCTAATTTGCACTTAGACGCCGCCCATGTGGGGGTTCGCAAGAGGTAGCTCACCAATACGAGATTCATCGATGGTTTGCGTGTAGGGGTAGCAGAAGGCCTCCTCGGAGTCCATATTACGATTGTAGAAGCAAGACGGCAAGCTCCAGAATGAAGGATTTATGTCATGTTCTGTGATAATGCGATTCAGCATGGTCTTGGTGACCTGCAGTGGCCTCCAGGAGTTCCGTTGGCATATTGATCTGGGATGGCTAGTCAACGACGGGCCTGTAAAGCAAAAAAAAGTGTTTTTACATGAAGCGACATGTGAAGCATCTGCTCTCGGGTCTGTCGAAGAAACTGCCTAGGTCTTCGAGGCTTGAAAATTGACAGGAACGCGTCACCGGCGACGGGGTCTGAGGATTGGGAGGAAGTGCATCGATGAGTTTCACCGACTCGGATACCTTGTCAACGAAGCACCCCTCCAACATTTTGACGTCCATTGAGACGAGGTTGGGTGATGATAAGTAATCAATCGATCGGATTCTTGACTGTCTTTTTCTGAGCGACTAGATCTCAGTCTCTACCGTCGAGAATAACGATGGATCTAGGTATGTATCGTATACCACAATGTTATTTTGCTCATTTAGAACACGGTCAATTGAAAACCCCCGGGACTACTTATTATTAAATCCTGACCAACTGAAAACGCCTACTCAAGAAAGGCTTATTATGAAAGGCGTAATGACAATCTGCCCAGAGCGCGGCTGTGCCCACAGCTAAGCCCCGGCCCAGCCCTCGCTCTACCTCTTCACTTGACCCTTACTCACCACTCTGCTCCCTCAGGTGTCACGGATTTCACTAATCACCGGTCAGCGAGAGAGCGCGAGCAGGTGACTTGAGCGGTCATCGCTGGGTTGTTTACTCAATCTTTTCCTGATTCAGGCAAGTAAAGCGTGTTAGTGATCTGATCTCGTAAGAGGAAGGACATGCCTCGACGATGGATGCGTAAGTAGTATGTATGGACTCACTTCGGCTACTTTCTCCGGGACGGTGAAACACCACTGGTCGTCTCTCATCTGCGGTTCGTGGTTAGTGGTTTTCGGATGCATGACATAGCTGCATTTCGTCTTGAATGCCTTACCTCAATTTGAAAGTCTTTGTGTCCCGGGAAAAGTTGTTCTAAGAGTTTCTGCAGTTTCGCCTTTTTGAGATATCGTGCTGTAACGTTCTGCGTTGATC
Source organism: Monosporascus sp. CRB-9-2 (assembly GCA_004155915.1). Taxonomy (NCBI): domain Eukaryota; kingdom Fungi; phylum Ascomycota; class Sordariomycetes; order Xylariales; genus Monosporascus; species Monosporascus sp. CRB-9-2. The sequence goes on along the minus strand of QJOA01000071.1, from coordinate 85,639 downwards.
CGCTCATGCTTGGTTTCGCTCAGGAATTTCAAAATGGATGTTGATCAACGGGAGGCATTTTGGTTGAGCCGAGAGTATATCGATTTATGTATGCGCATTCTCGTTTTGAGCTCACGTGGGAATAATCACCATCTCTTTGCAGGCTGAGTCCGAATGATAGGTCGAGGATGCCTTCGCCAAATTAGGAGCAGTCAATTTTGTCGGTGCCTGGACAGATGCTTAAGGTTGAAGTGAGCATGGCAAATTAAGGCAACCGTACCGCATGCTATAGATACAGTACAGGGGATGGACTGTAACGTAAAGTATAGAAACTCCACCTATCCCTAGTGACTAGAGTAGGTGAGTTCCCCCATCCGGGACTGGTGCCCAGAATACCTAGGGAATGGGGGGACCGGCGCCAACCGCCGTCCGAATGGCACCCCTCTTAAACCTGGGGTTGTCTCTAGTGAAATCAAGACCCCAAAGTAGCGACGTCATGTCTCGCTAAAGTTCTCCCCTGATTTGCATTGTGGTCATAAGCGATCTTGTGTGCGCGTAGCATGACCGAAATCCACTCTCGGTGCGCTATCCCTGAATACCGCAGGAGGTTTGACTATCATCAGGGGCGGCTGAAAAGTGACCACATATACGTAGAATGTCAACGAACCGGAAGGGCTGGCATGTCTGTGATGGGGTCGCCCGTATCGTCAACAAATTGCTATTATGAAATTGCTTATTCTAAGCCTTGCGCATATGAGCTCTCGTGGCGTATAACCTCGCTTCGAGATAGTCGCACCACAAATTCCGTCGCAATGTTACGAATATCAAGCTCTATGAATATATATTTCTTGGGAAAGCTTTGTTTCTCTCAGGCCCCCCGAAGCCATCCTTTAATCCTACGTCTGTGATTGGGAGGCCACTAAGTGTTGGATGAAGGCTGTGCCTTATAATCCCCCCGGCCTTCAGCCGCTTATAAGTGCTCACCCCCGCCGCAGTCACGACGTACCCTTTGGTAGATTCCCATACGCAAAAGAAGTAAGGAGCACATTCTGCGCAGCCCCACCAATGAATTCCGTGAACAGACCACCAAACGAAAATTCACTGCCGTAACGTGGTTCAGTTGATGGGCCACGCTTGGATGCTTCCCGAACAATGACACGGTCATTGCCCGACTGGGTCCCCGACTGGGTGATCGGAGTTAACAATGGGGAGCCGGACCGAGAGGATGTGACGGAGAGAGCAACGCCGTTGCAGCGTCTAATGCTATTAGCACGGCCTGAGCCTGACGCGACACTGGCTACCTCGAATCTTCTACCCTCAGGCCATACTCCGGATACCTCATCCGACATCGATATTCACAATGTAGCGACCCGAGTGAGGAAAGAGAGGACCATCGCCATAACCCAAAACCAGAATAGGACGGTTCAGAGAAAATTGCAGGGAATACACTTGTCTGTAAGTCCCTTCAACCAGCCGCGCCCGAAAAGCTAGCTTAACGATGGACAAGATGATCACCATTAATGCGACACTCGGTACTGGGCTTTACTGGCGCGGCGGCCTAATTCTACATCTCGGCGGCCCGTTAGCCGTCTTGCTCTCATTCCTTCTAATTGGGCTATTAGCCTGGGCCGTCATGCAATGCATCACGGAGATGCTCTGTATTTGGCCTATACCGGGAGCTCTGTCTGTGTACGTCAGCGAGTTCGTGGATGAAGAGCTAGGCATTGCTGTTGGTATTGCCTATTGGTATGTATCGTACGTATAAGCGTCAGCAATCCGCGCTCATGAAGCTAGGTACACTTACTCCGTCTCTTTTGCGGGTATCATTGCTACTTCGGCGGCGGAAATGCATTATTGGACAGATGGAAAGGCCTCGATAGACGGGGGAGTCAGTAAGTCGCCCGAGATGCTTGTTAGATACGACTCCTCAGCCCCTTAAATGGCCCTCAATTTGCCATGCCGGAGCCTTCCTTTCACTAAACCCAGCCCCGGCAAATGGTCAATGACTTACTTTCTCTATATTGCAGTGTTCTTTCTTATACCCCTAGTGTTGATCATCTTAAACGCACTGGACGTCACGGTAAGGATACCACTCATCTTTTGCCGATCAATGCGAAGGTGCCTTGCTAAGCCCTGGTAAGACTTATGGGTACATTGAAGTGTTCACCGGCAGCGCGAAGGTCATATTCTTTTTCATTATAATCATCATACTTATAGCCATCAGTTTTGGAGGTAAGTCCTATCGCCTGACTTTTACTCTAGCTTATTCAACTGACCATCACCAGCTGGCGCGGAAGGCGGCGCTCATGCAGACCGTGGGTAGATCTTTCCGATCCCAAGACTTTACAGTAGGGAGTTGACACGAGTAGATTGGACAAACCTAACTAGCATCAACAACTTCGACACGCAGGCTGCGGCGAATTGGGGCACTGCTTTGCTGTAAGTCCAACCTGGAGCCCCGTTTACTTCACACTCTATGAGACTAATGGTATGCAGAATGGCCATGTCGACAGCTGCCTTCTCATATGTCGGCGTCGAGATAGTCGCAGCCTCTGCCATGGAGGTCAGGTGGCCCAAATCCAAAGAGCGGACGGACTCGGGTCTGTCATCACACTCGGAGTTATCGTCACTGATAGGCAAGACGGTCAAGTTCTCCGCCATCTGGATCTCGGTGCTCGCCACGATAACCTACAGTGTAAGCGGGATACTTGTCTCCTTCAACCTGCCGCGCAACTCCTGTCGGCTGCCCCGGTTTAGCTGGGCGCCGAGCGAGGTCTGTGAAGTCCAGGAAGCAGAGGCGAAGACATCCTCGGCCTTCGTCACCATCGCCGAGCTCTCAGAGATTCCCGGCCTGGCGCACGTCTTCAACTTCTTCCTGGTCTTCACGGCTCTGACCTGCGCGATGACGAACCTGTACGTCGCCTCGCGGTCCCTATTCGGACTCACTAGCCGGCTGGACGACAGCCGGGGCCAGCCCTGGTTCCTGCGTGCCCTCGCCTGGCTCGGGAAGACCAACAAGCACAAGGTGCCCATGCGGGCCATGATCACCTCTGCCCTTGCGTTCGTCTGGGTTCCGTTTCTGAGGCTCGAAGGAGGGGAGGCGAGCAACAACATCTCTAGCGTGCGTGTCTCTCCCGACACGGTAAAGTATGGCTCGTGCTAAACTCTTTATTAGTTCATCGAAGTACTGGGAACCATGGCATCCAACGGCGTTATTATTGTCTGGGCATGCGAATGCGTAGCGTTCCTTCGATTCTATTACTGGTAGGTCGAGACAGACATCGCAGGGGACAAGGTACCGAGACTAACCTCTGTCTCTATCTCAGTATCAAGCGGCACCGATCGATCCTCCAGGAACGCAGGGTACCTCAGGTCCGACGCTGGATTTATGAGGACCGTGACTACCCGTACCGTAGCCATCTCCAGCCCTTCACGGGCTACATGGCTCTCATCGGCTGTTTATTTCTCCTCTTAGTGTGCAACGGCGCATTTCTGTGGAACGGCCCCCATCCCGAGCCATTCCTCTCCTCATACCTGATTGTAAGGAGATTATCTCTAGCATATATTTGAGTATAAGCGCTAACGGTTGGCTGGTCTTATCAGGTGATTATCTTCTTGGGTCTATGGATCCTATTGAAGTTCATTCGGGACGCAAGGTGGTCATTGGTCGATCTTTCGAATCCTAATAGAGTTATTCAGAAGATTCGGAACCTCCATGATATTCGGCAGGGCGCGAGGTAGCTATAATAGAAGTCGGCGCCATTTTCTGAGATGCTCCGTCGTTTTCGCTATGGATGAAGCCTTCCTGACCAGTACTCCGTTTCTGAATGAAATAGCTTGTTGCCTTTCTATCCCGATTCCTTAGTTCTTTCCATGACTTTGGGTGCTTCGGGCCAGCGCACCCTCACATTCTCCTGAGAGGCCCCTTGCGTAGTAGCAGTCGACTGTACGTTCCAATGATATTAATAGGGGTATATGTAGTGTCGAATCAAATGACGATGTCCCTGGGGCACAGAGCTAAACACTCTTTACCACGTGCCTTAGCTTTGGACGTTCTGGTTCTTGAGCAAATCCTTTGTGTGAGATTCACTGCACCTGGAGGGGCCTTCATAAAGCTTGCTAGCGGGACGTGGCTTCTCGCCATCCTGTATACGTGATCAGGGCATTAAGGTTTGAATTCCAGCCGTCAAAAACTATCCGTTCGTCTCCCCTGGCGGAACCCCTGGCATCTAAGAATCGTAACAGCCTTATGAACGAGTCAAATGCAATTCAGCGATGCCACATTCTCAACGAGGCCGAAGGATGCTCCGGTGAGTCCTCTGCAGCACCCTGTCCAGCATTACCGATCAATACGTCCACCTTTAGGCCCCTTTTCAGAACCTCACCGACAGTACCTCGGCGGCATCGGGCAGAGAAATGCCCCACTGGAACAGTCTGGGCAGTTTTCCCAGGTCCTTCGATACATTCGAATGCTGACCTCCGAGGCTCAGATCAGGCCCATGCTCCTGTAAACGGGGCTGGGTGCGTGAATATTAGGAACAAGTGTGACTAGGATAGCTCCTTGGAAGCAATGCTTGGGCAGTGGTCATGACCCGATACTCCACTTTCACAGTCCTGAGTACGTCTCTACAAAAACGGAAAGCCGTAATAAACGCCAACACAGGTATGTCAAGGCTTCATCGCTGATGTTGTCGCTGCAGGCATTCCTATTATTACTTTTGTCACAAGATGCTGAGAGTGGCCAGTGATATCGTTAGTACTGATGCTGCATTGCTGACCACAGATGGAACTGATGCTGTGGAACACCACAGCAACCGAATAAATACCCGCCTGTTGTGGCAGTGAGACAGTACTGTACATACCTGCAACGTTGACGTACAAGTATCATACGCCATCTTATGGGCTATTGAGGATGGTGTAATGGTCGGAGTGCCTAAGAACCTGGGTAGGACTATGTCAATGCCTCGATGCAGCTGGGGTAGAGCAGGGCTTGAAGCCATGAAAATCTATTACTCCATGCAGTGGCGCCGGCGGTTGGGGCATCGTAGTGAACGGACGAGAAAGCCCGCTTACGGTCCAGTCGCCCAGTCAGACTTCATGAACAGACATAGTCCCCTGAAACACGTGGCGTGGCGTGAGGGCGTTATATTAGTTCGGCGTAGGAAAGGCTTCTTTGCAGCGGAAGATGTACATAGGTGTGACCTACATCGCCATGGAGGTGCATGTTAATGCAAGGTCTTATCACATCAACCGATCGTCAATCTCTCACATTAGCAATCCCCCTGGCTTGCCTGTGGAACTTTTCTCGAAGGCTTCCGTTTCTAGCGCCTCGCGATGTCACATATGACGAACCGAATGGGCTCGCTAGGATGCTCGCTTTCGTTTTCTCTGTCGATGAGCGAAATTTGGAACCCTGTACGCTGCATAGGCGGTGTAAATGACAAGGCTGCCTCATTGCAAACAGCTATTAGGATATAAGGGATCGACAGAGACCTTCCCTGCAAGGAGTCCTGCAGCTACGAGAAACAGGAGGCTCGGGAACCTAAGCGGATATACTTGTCGCTGCAGGTATGTAACTATCGTTTCAAGGTTTACCATAAAGGCGGCGCAGGGTGTGCCACTAACAAGATGAGAGTCTGGTGAGAGGCATTTCCCGGTTCTTGGTCCCTGGAATTTCCCTCGAAGTTTTCCTGTATTCGAAATTTCAAGTGGCGCAGCAGGCTGGAAGTCTGGACTCCGCTTTCCTGCATTGCTGTGCCGTAACGGGTAGCGGAACAGCGTCGCCCCATTTCGTCTCCATACTTCAGGTGAAAGGTCGCTGCGGCCTGCGGTCGATGTATGCAGGTCACACAGCGATAAGACAGGGAACGGATCGCCAAGGATGCTCGCCCCTTGCTCTTGGGTCATGCGTCGAACAATTCTCGAAACCTGCCTGTTTAATAAACTCAATGCATACTGTTACGCCTCGAACAAGGCGCTCACGGCCCGGAATAGCACCCTATTCGAGGGAATTAAGGGTGTTTTCACTTCGTGGGATCACGAGCAGAACTCCGCCAGGACATTAGCTAAGAATTTTATATCAAACCGCCCCGCGCCCACCAGTGTCAGGTGTAACAAATGGGGTGGTATGAGGGTCAGAATTCTCGTCCGAAAGCGGTGCAGATACTTGTTGGTATGAGTTCTACAGGCTCGGAGCTAACTAATCACGAGGAAGACCCGTTCAGCCGGGGTCTTCGTCTGGGCCCCTGCCCCGGGCAGTAAACGCTTTGTCTGACCCCGCGGTCGATTAATCGCGTGCACTAGGCGGGGTGTCTGCACCCGCCGGTAATGTGGGGGCGGATTACCTGGGGGTTAAACAGAATTACAATACATACCTGGCCAGCCTAGAAAAGGTATTGTAGGCAATCATTGTCGAAGACGGCTGCTCCAATTTTGGGGGCTAACTCAACAATACCCATGAAGACCTCCTCCCGTGGACCTACGGATCGAACATGACAGACAGCTAGGTTTCCAATCCTTCGCGGCGACTTTTTTCGGTCTGTAAATGTTGACGAAAGAACATCCGCGATGTATCTAGAAATACTTTTCCTTGGAGAGCACCCAGCCTTCGTCTGGCACTTCAACTCCCATATGCAGGGTACGATACCCGAGCATCCATTCATGCTTTACATGTAGCTCTAAGGAAACCTACAACTCCCAGGGTATTTTTAACGAGTTACCTCCACTGGGCCACTATGTGCTGTATAGGGTTAGAATGCACACATGTATAGAAATTTATATGGTGTGTGACCCCGCCGGCTTCGTTCAAAATCGATAATGTTCGATTATTGGCAAACTGCGATAGCGGTAAGCACCGACAGAGCGATCTGCTATGTCCTAGCCCATACAAATTTGTGTGTGATTCTACCTGACTATATAGTGGACCCGGTGGACGTAACTAACCAAAAGTACCCTGGGAGTTGTAGTAAGCATTCTATAAGGTCTTACTACCACTTTTGGCCTTATTAGATAGGGTTGGTCCAATAGGAGTATACAATCATGTTCTCGAGCCGAGCCGACACGTAGACGGGGATACTTAGTGTCAAGAGCGGCTCGCATCATCCCAACCCAAGCATTCTTGCAGGGGATCGGCGCATCGAGGATCCTTCGTAGCGTCTTTTGTCTATTCCCATAGCGGGATTTCTCTGGTCGTGGTCCAACAATACCGTTCAGATAGGGCCAACGAGAGTACAAGGGCGAAGACGAGGGAAAGGGGCACGAAGGATACGAGGGGCAAGGAAAGTACAGGGGCGAAAGACGTAAGAATGGTACAGAAGGGACACAAGGCGATCATAGGCGTTCTAGGGTAAGAAAGGTAAGGTCCGGAGGAATAATATAGATTGTAAAGCCACCTCGAGCCGAAACCATTTGCCCATACTCGCAATAAGACGACAGGAGCTATTTGTTGCTGCGTCCGGAGGGACTATTTACCAGGCGGGATCGAGTCCCGTACAAGGTACAGGGGTATATTTAGTTAGTTACCTCCACCGCCCCAGAGGAACCCCTAAACAAACTAGTATGTATAGCCCCACACATTTTGTATGCAAAATACTTCCACTCATTGCTTTGCTATTCCCCACCACTCTTAAAGCAGCGCTTCATCCTATCCCATTGTGACAGCGCCAGCGTTGTCTTTGATATATCAAGCTGGGCTTCAATATCCATTGAAAAAAAAAAAAAACGCGTAAATGGCTTCAATTGCCTTAAATCGCGTTGGTTATCATAAAATAGTAAGGTTAAAGCGTAAGATAATTGTTATTGTTGATGATGTTGCTCTGATGTCATTTCCTATACAAATTGTATGGGGAGATACATGCTAGCCGTATTGGTAAATAGTGGGTGGGTGGAGGTAACGAACTAAATATACCCCTGTAACTTGTATTCTCGTACTAGCTTGGCAGATGGTAGCTAGTCGCTCCGTTGGAGAGCTTTATTAAGTGGTGGACCTAAACGCTTGGTAAGGGGTGCCCGTAAAAAAATAAACTAAATTACAGGAGAAAACAACGCGGTTCATAGGTACGCTGGTCTGACTTCGACATCCTAGAACATCTCAACTTTGACTGGGCTGTCGAAACATCATTCGCTGGAGATTGTAGAACAAATTTCCAACCCCGTACTACGAAGATACTACAACACGATAGGTAACACCTACATAGGTAGTTATAAACACGAAGAAGAAAATGACAATCCTTGGGCTGGTGACGCACATTAGTCCGAAGCAAATATCACTCGTCTAATAGGATAGATTGACATAGTTGGATGTCGGGTCTGGGAAGTCCAGGGCGCGGGGGTCTCCTGGGGTAAACACCCCCCGCCACTTTGAGAGTGATAGATCACTTTTAAGGCAGCCTCAGAATGTCAAGTCTGGGGTGTAGATTTATGAAAGACGACCCGCTCGAAAGCAGTCAAGAACGCTGTAGGTAAGTAGGATTTAGTCTGAACTCGGATAACATCCAGGCAACCACTCTTACAAGAGTAACCATGCCCTGGTTTTGCCAGTGCTTCCCGCCATCGCAAAGTGACGAAAATCGATCTTGGCCGAAATACCAATGTAAATTCATACAATTTGTTTTAGAGTCTACATTCTGGCCTCATACGGCATATGGTGGTCAAATGGACGTGGTTAACAAAGAATGCCCCTGGGCGTCGTAAAAGCACTACCTCCGCTTCCTACTTCAAATCATATTCTAGTTCCGTCTGCTTGTCTTCTTTAGATGTCCCAAGGAACTGATTCCACGCGTAATACAGGCCCCAGATGGCGATAGACTACATATGTAGGTATATCTACTGTAAGTGGGGTACATCAAGGTATGCAGTCAGGGGCAATGAAGCCAATCCACCGCCCCTGCCACAGGCTTGACTCCTTATATGCAGACAAGCTCAAGCGTTAGTGTCGTCGGTGGGATGGAAGTATGTACCTACTTAGTACGGCTCAACAACCCTTCCTAAAAGTCTTGTTGTTGGCCTTTAGATCGGCTCCTTGGCGGTTTTACTTGCGCTTCTTTTCTATCCTGCTTGTTGCTAGAGTGTCCATAAAATTGTAAAAATTTTAACTTCTCCATGTGTTGGAATTGGTTTTCATTTTTGTTGTCGTCCCTGCGGCAGTAACCATCATTTTGGGCTTATGTCACGAGAGTTACATGTATCTGCTTTAAGCAACATCCATATATACTCCGGTATCTAGAACTACGTTAATTGTTAGGCTAGCGAATTAAAGCGTCTCCTTCCCATCAACATTGAACATGTGGGTTGCCCGACTACCAGTGGACCGGCTGCATATTTGCCAAGAGGGAGTGATGCAAGTACGTACATTACTGCAACGGACGTCGAGGCTACCTCTATAAGCACGTAAAGGTCGGTTTATCCCTGTGTTGCGATGCATGTTCTTCTGCATGGGCTGGTGGGATGATCTGGCGTCTTGTAGCCCGCCCCCAGGACAGCCGCCGAAGTCGTCCAATACGGCGGACTACGTAACGCACCGCTCCAGTAGAGTGAATGCGATGATGAATGTTGTACCGAGACGTACTATGTATCACAGCAGGTCATCGCTCGTCTTGCATTGTCGGGAAAAATTTGTGCTCCCGGTGGCCCCGTTGCATGTCCAATCCGGGGCGTGGCGTATGGCCACGAGAGGAAACCAGACATGGATTGAACTTAGGGAACCTGTACGGGCGCTGAGCCGGTGATCGATGGGCCTTGCAATTTGGATACGCTCAGGATACCACGAACGACGGATCACTACAGCCGCCTACTTAAGCTTCAAGGAGCTCGCTGGCTACGTAGGGTTGCTCCTGATTATGTAACTCCACAAATCTACGCTGTCTAGCGTAGCATCACACATGAAATCTTTACCAATCTCGAAGAGTACGTGTTTGAACAAGTAAAAGTGATATCCTTCAAGTCCCGGTTTACCGCGAAGCGGTCGCACTGGATGTGAGATTTGGACGCCTGTCGTGTCTTACATCGATCTCTGTGCCTGGACGGTGTAACGCGAAGGCATCAGGGACCGAGTACAACATGATCAGTATTATAGGAGAAGGGGGGTTGGGGGTCACCGGCACATGCACACATGCATGCATTACGCTAGGTACATGCGAACATAGGCCTCCTTTTAGGCTTGTCATATATATTTATGTAATTTATTTATTTACCTAAGTACCGCGTACTGTCTCTTTAAAGTACCTACAAATTCTATGGTTCCATCGTGCTGCAGCGTCGCTCCTCTACCGGAACAGCTGCAACGAGAAACCCATATGATGTATCATGTCTCTATCGAGCAAGGATTACGCCGTGTCATCCGTATCTCTATTTGTTCCTTGGTTCATGCAGGCGGTGTGGCCGGATCAAATGAACTTTCGCTGAAGATACACGCGCCTGGGGGTGTTATACGTTCACATCGCGTTCCCCAGACCCTGTGTAGCTTTGTAACCTGGAGAAATTGCCGCAGTAAATTCACCGCCACAGATGATCGAGCATATGACATTCGTCCTACAGAGTGAGGCGCGCAAGAGCCGCAAGAATCTCTGGATGACAGTTTTCAGGAGGACTTCTCCCTTCGGGTGAGTGTTAACGGGACACATTGTGATCATGAAAGCTATGAGTCGACTGGAGGAGCCCACTTTGGACCTACATCGGTTGGGCATCCTGCTTCCAACCCTTTCAAGCCACCGAGTTGTTTGTTGTACCATCGGTATCACCTATACTCAATGGAGGGAAAGAAGCCGCCGCGTATCTATGTGTGTGGATGTCACCTCTATTTCTTCAACATCTACCCCGCCGTAGATAGGTTTGTAGGCGGTCAGTATAAAATCTCGGCCTTCTCCCACGAGTAGGAACAGAGTTGGGATCAAGCACCACCTCGCTCGACCGACCATCCCATATTTTCCGTATATTCTTTTTCAGTCGGAGTCGACATCCACATAAGGGAGGCATTCTCGTCTGCTCTGTATCAGCATTGTGATTGGTTTGAAATACACGGACGGACTGTGCATCGACTTAGATCGTCGTGAATCACCCGGAAGGGGTCAAACATTGGAGCCTAACTTCCTAACCTTGGCTGGACTTGGTTGCTTGCTGTACTCATGCGTCTCCTTTCTTATAAGACGATGTATGTTGATCCCATTTGCAAAGAGCTTTTGTCATTTGGCTTACACCACTTGGAGTAGCCGATAAACATCCCATATCGTATAAAAGCAGCGGGCCTTTTATAACCGACATTCTTCAAACGCAAATCACGATGTATCCAGATCCCGATCCGAAACCATTCGCTCATGAGCGACCCGACGAGCTCTCCGAGCAGGAGTGGGAGCTCGTCGAGAAGCACCACACCGAAGGTCGTCCTCCCCACCTGAACAGGAGAAACTTCTCGCCTGCCAATCTGAGCAATCATGTTGCCGACCCACGGATCAGGACTGTCACCCTCGAGAACGAGTTCGACAATCGTCTCCGCGGCCCAGATACATCCAACCAGAACAGGGATAATAGCTCAGACTCTGGCTATACCAACAGCACCCCCAGGGCGGATATCGATATTGCTGCTGTGTCTCGCCGTCTCAATCGTCCTGTCATTTTCTATCCATATCTCGTTTTCCGTCCTAGTCTTACTCGTGACCATAAACGCGACACTGATGGCTCCGCTCCCCGCTTAACCGAGCAAGCCAAAAGGGCCCTCGACCTGGAGTATGCCACTCGCCAATACCCTGGCGATCTGGTCCGATGGATTGAGACGAACGAATTCCCATTTCGGGCCCCGCGGACATCCAACCTCAGCGCCAGTATGCTGGTACCGAATGGCCCTGGAAGCGAAACGAGCTACACAACTCTAGCGTCGTGGGACGTTGTCGCTTCGCCAGTTGATCAGACTGCGGACTATGTCTGTGCTGCTGGTCAGCAGTTCGAGGACGTTCCGACCTACCACGGCACCTATGGGCCGCTCATCACTGGTGGCTTGATGGGGGGCTAACCCGCTATTGTGAACATTCGTAATAACCGGCACGATAACCAGCTATGAGCCATAAGCTGTAGTCCGAGATATCTGTTCGTCGTTCATATCCAAAATACTTCTTACGTATGGTGTCTTTTCCAGCTCGTTTGCTTGGTTGTTCACAATGTTATTGTCCTGGGAAGAGGGGAGAATGCCTTTTGGGGTCTTCAGGTTATTGGTTATAGAGAAAAGGGGAGGGGCAAAAATGTTGGCAGCACTTGCTAGACTCAGTTAAGAATTCTTATGACGCCACCAAGGCCTCTTAGCTCTGAGCTCATGGGAAAAGGAAACCTATGTAGGTAATCGACAACTTCAAGGGTCGCATATAGGGCGCTCGACTCGAGTGCAATAAAAATAGATCCCGCATTATCCAAGCTGTCACAGGAACTTCCCGAGTGCAACCAAGAGCAAGAGAGCTTGATAAACTTACCTGGCCGGTCCGCCATCCATATCACTGGCGTAAATAATGCGGCGTTTGCTCGCACACAGTCAGTTTGAGGGCGTTTTCTTGTAATAGCCAGCACCTTTCTATCACTGACTCTTCCGCGATTTTCGAACATTGCTTTTGTCAGACCACTAAGGTCATACTGCCACCTTCTTATATAGTTCTTGGCCCAACCATTGTAGCCGGGACAAATGTGGCTGTTTCGAACCGTGTTCGGACAATTCGTTCCCACGTTTGGTCGGATTTTTAGCACTTGATTCATGCATATCCCTGCTCTACGACCAACCCTATGGCTTCTGGTGAGTTCGATTCGCATGTTCAAGGTAGTGGCTGCCGTCTAGACCGCTTTCCCAGAATAGTATGCGATGGGAAACATGCATGTGTCGCATTGCATTGCATTTTCCTCACAGGGGGCTCGTTGATCGATCGTGTTGCACTTGCCGCGTGCCTGCGTACAGATATTTATGTATGTTGTATATGCATTCGGAGACGTGGAACGTCGAGGGTTCTTATGGAGGAACCTAGTTAGATTTCTTATCTCGCGCCCGCACGCTGTCAAGTACTAGCTAGTCCTCGAGTACGTCGCTGATTTCGCAGTCAAAATCAAACGCAAAACAGGTGCACCTTGGTCCAATCGCTGATAGACCACAAACGTCGTGGGTTCGGTCATACTTCTCGACTCCCTGACACTATCTGGAAAAAAAGTCTCGTCTCAGAGGGAAGATGAGCTGCTCTCGGGCGGCACTACCCTAGTCGATGGGGAGCTCGAAGTGGCCGTCAGGGGTGCAACAGTTCTATGAGAAGGCGTAGCCGTCCCGGAGTTCCCTAGCGGACTCCATGTCTTCGTCAGCATTATTCTGGTGCCCCCTGCTGTTGCTCGACTCAAACTCAGGACAGAAACGGCTACGGCGGAAACGCGCTAGCGACCGGGAACCTAGCCCCCTGGAGAAATGAACGGTACAACAAACGTCGCGATCGGCGAAGTTGGCGTAGTTGACGTCACGGGACATCAAAAGAATTCACGGATCCTTATCAGTTGTTAGACTCCTGCGCAGTCATAACCATCGCTCCATGGGCTCGAGGAGCACAGTCTCCCTTCCTTTCGGGCACGGCTGGCATCTCAACATTCGGGAGGAGGTCTGGATTGGGTCGTCTAACAGGTAGCAAGTGCCTTTGCGCAACACAATCTTGAGCCTTATCAGGCTGCGTTGGTGCCTGCTGGATCGACCGACGCCTTCGTTTCCAAAGTTAGGGCGAACCCACAGGCCTCGGGCGGAGTGTGGCCCGAACGCTTGGCGCTAGACCCGAAGTCTCGGTTCTCTCGGTTATTTCAGTTAGGGCTACTACCCGTGCTGCCTCTATGGAGCCCACTGGCTCCGGGATAGCATCCGCAAGGCGCGCTTTTAGACGCCGTGATGCCCGTATAGCGAGGTAATCGAAGTTGAAGTCGTTTGCCAGCAACGGGATTGTTCGTCATGTGCGCTTTTGGACCTGGAATTCATGCGGAGCGACGAAAGGCTCCGGTCGCAATCTTCTTATCCCAGGGCGACGGCTGGAGCGAAATGCAGTCCCCTGTCCCGCGACATATAGCTAACGCCTCGTTCTCAGCCATTCCGCAGCAATCGAGCCGGACGACGCGTTGAGGAAGGGTGGGAGGGATGAGTTTCAGCACGGAAGGCTAGTAGTCGGGTCGAAGAGCACAGGGTAAGAGCCTAGCTGAGTGGGAGGCAATCTCTTGAAGTTGGAGCCCGACGCCAGTATCGAGACAAATGGAGGAAGGGATCCGAGGCTGACCACGTGTTTGTTTGCCGTATTAACTCAAGTGTGTATGGTCAGCGGAAGTAAGGAAGTCTAGATCTTGTATCATCAAACTCCAGGGGAACTCATCAGCGGCGCAACTACTTCCCCACAAACGATAATGTAGGATGCCTGATCTGATAGTCCCCTGGAGATATCTTGGATTAATATAGGATTATACCGTGGTCCAGAATGGAATTACATATTAGCCGAGGTAGGGCCACCAAACGTCAGCGGCGTAGGTGTCCTCCAGCGAACCATTACGGGGAGAAGGGGTTGGGTATCAAGGGTATCTACATAGCAGCATGGATGCCTTACGTACAAACGGAGGAATACGCCTTCTCTATGGATGGTGAGGCTAACTTAAAGAGGGGGCTTGTAGCGAATCGTAGGAGGACCCGGCAATTACCAGTCTGCAATTGGCAGAAACTGAAATAATAGTCTCTATAAGGTGGGATCAACATATGCGACGGAGTATAAGCCAAACACCAAGACGCCTTGTCAAGTCGACAATCAATTCATTTCCAGATTCTCAAACGGAAGGCCCCAAGAATAAGGTCTATTCCTTTTGAACGCCATCGCTATGAAGCTGGACACAGCCTGACTCGATTGGCCTAACAGGCTGAATTGAGACAGCTAACCCCCTTTAACACGCCAGGATTATGTCCATAATCGACAAGTGCCGTCCGCACCCGCGGTGACGACCCAAGGGTGCTGAGGGTGCCAGTCTATGTCCATAATGCCAAGCTTATTGACCACTTTATGGCCCTTGAGCATCTTGACAGGCACGATGGTCGGATCTTCCATCAGATCATTCACCACCTTGCCGTGGAAAATCTGCAGGGTACCGTCGTCGCTCGCATCCGCGAACAGTGGGTAACTCCGATGGAATTTCACAGCCCGAACAGCTTCGGCGTGGAAACGCATCGTCTTATACGGTCGTGTCGACAACTCGAGATCATGCCAACATACTCGTCGATCGTATGAACCCACGACGAGATTGTCGCCACCCGGATGGATGTCAAAGGAAGAAATCCAGCGTGCTCCAGGCTGTAAAGCCTTGACAAGCTCCTGTTTCTGGAGATCGTAGCAACGAATCGCCCGTTGGGTGGCCACGAAGAATAGAGGACGAGACGGGTGGAATTGGGCCGTTTGTGCCAAACCAGGTAGCTTGCGGAAGGGTATTTGAGTAAGATGTTTTGATAAGGTGTGTATAGCAACGGAGCTCCTCTGCCCGGTGGGAGATACGGTGCAGAAGTAATCTCCGCGTCGGTGCCAGTGTATCGTCTTGATTGGCGATCGAACAGTCGCTTTCAACAAGACGCCTTCGTCTTCCATGCGCGCCCCAGGGCGTGACCATTTTCCGGGCGGGTCTTTCCGGGCGCCGTCTGCAGTGGTCAGTTGCTTACCACTCGTAGCATAGCCGAACCCTGCGTCAAGGACATCCCGACTAGCTTGTTCAAGTTCGGGGTTTCCAAACGATGGGACCATGAAGAATATATCTTCGCTCACGGCTGCCGAGACAATTAAAGCATCTTGCCCTGGCCGCCAACGTACTACATCCACTGGCTCGTCGCTACTGAGCTTCACCATCCACTGCTGCTTGCCGTCTGCGAGACCCCAGACTCTCACAGCGCCATCGTCACCACCACTTGCAAGCCATTGTCCCGTGGGGTCGATAGAAACCGATCGGACTCTGCCTTCATGGCCACTGAACTCTATGGATGTCACGGTGGGGAAAGGTCGAAGTTCTTCCGGCCGGGGCAGCTTAGGAAGTAGTGAGGTTGGGTCAATGTTCAACCTGCTCTTACGCACACGAGGTGCGAGATACAGATCCAAACATCGCTCAAACCGCTCCTTGACGAAATTGCCATAAGCTGGAGTTCTGCGTAGGCTGTCGTACTTGTGAGGGAGATACTCCTTCTCTCGCTCCTCGGGATCCGTTTCTTCCCACTTCTTTTTCTCATCTTCAGTGGGAAGATATTCGGGTGGTGGATTATAGCTCTCACCGTAGCCCGGAGGAGCTAACTTGGGGGCCGGGATATGCATTATGTTATGCGGCCGAGGTTGTTCGTCTGCCCATATATCGAAGTGCTGCTCCTCCTCCTCTTCCTGCTCCTTCTCCCTTTCCTCTGGCGGTTTGTATGGCAATATTCGGCCCTCCTTGATTGCCTTAGCTAGTTTCATGATCCACTTCTGTTCGTGTTTGGAAGGGAGGAAACGCCGTTTTGGCTCCGGAGCGGCATTGAGCGGCATAGTTTCTTCGAAGCTAGTGAACCACTCAACGGTATCCTGCTGCTATGTTAGGACATCCAGGGTCCATGCGCAGCGATACTTACTGGGTAAGGATCATATCCCTCCTCCGGAACTTCGCCCATCTGCACACGTCGGAGAAGCTCCAGCTCATCCTGGCTGAGCTGAAGGGGCTTCCCTGTGGCGGGGTCTGTGAGGCCGGTCCATCCCTTGGGCACTTCTATACTGTCCAATAAAGCGTCCAAAGCCTCGCCCGTAGCGGGGCGCATGATCCTTTTGCCATTGATGTCGTATCCGATATGCGGATATGAATCATAGAAGGACAGAGGGATGTTGCCAATTGTGTTCTCAGGCTCCTGAGCGTCTGTGTCGTCAGAGTCGTAGACCGGATCGATCTCATCATAAACATATCTTTCACCACCATTTGCATCCCTTTCGATTCGGTAATTGCTCCCGACATCTTCCTCGGCGACGGCGCTTATACCATCCTGTAGTTGTCTTGGTTTGGACGCATCATCATCTGATGGTATGTCATCACTTGCTAAGTCGTCCTCGTCGTTCTTTTCTTCTTCTTCTAGTTCTTCGCTGTCAACATCCGAGCTATCGCCTTCGTTATCATCCTCGCCTCTGTCGATATAATCTTCATCGTTTGACTCGTCGTCTTCGAGTACACCTTCGAGTAGACCACTTCCAAATTCGTCGTCCGAATGAGCTTGATCTTTTTCTTCCGCTTCAACGGTAGAAGCCTTTCGCTTCAAATTGGACTTGGTTGGAGGCATTTTCTGGCAATGCCTGGGCCTTCAGGGCGAGCGAATTTGCTTTGCTGTGTCGTTCGTTTTTCGACCTCTGCTTGACTGTTTTCCAACCGGTTCCAGCCGTTAAGCTCTTTAGCTTCAACCCTCAACTTTTTTTCTTTTCTGGGGCAGTTTCTTGCAGAGTGGGGCTCTCCTAGGAAAGGAATATTCACCGCCTTCCTGAAACGGAGCAATATCTACCTAGGTACAATACACGTATTTGCATGAGCATTTTCAAAGCACCAAACGGGCCACGTGCATTAGCGGGGTCGGATTTGATCCGCGATCCTATGCAACTATGCAGGCCTCATTATGGTCCTTGACCACGGCCGGGAATTTGATGTAGATGCCTAGCTCTACCTGCCATCCACCGAGGGCATCATGAAGCCAAACATTAAAGGCATCCTGAACAGCGCGACCAGTAGAGTACCACGTACCAGTAGTTTCATCTTTTATGCAGGTAAGCTAGCGGCTTACCTTTGGAATGACGCATCTGCAGCCAACTCGGAAGCTACCTAAGTGCTTAGTGAGTATATGTATCTCCAGCGCGTCTCTGCGCGTTCGAGGTTTCTCAGAGAGAGGTGATTAAGGTTTCGAAAATTCAGAATTTCTACGACAAGAGCCGAATAATACATCGAAAGACCTCGTATAATCCGGAGCCGAATGGCTCGGAAACGAAATCCTTGATGTGATGGGTTTCTTTGGGTCTGCTTACTACAGTAGGTATTTCCCTAGTTGTGCATCCTCTAGCGCCAGTGTTGTATGGGATATTGCTTTCGTGGGTTAGATTATTGGTAGATTAGTGGGGCGGCAGACCGAAACCGCAAATCACGATGAACAATTGATGAAGTGCTCAGGGATCTCGTCAGCCCACCCGCCCTGTGCCTGGTCCTCATGCGAGAACCCCCTTGGGACCTGCCAGGTTATATAATCTTGGAATCCTTTCCGCTGTCGAGACCCTGAAACCAACAAGGCAACTGTGTTGATGTGTCCTCTGCCTTCTATTTACCGACTTTACGGTTCTTAAGTCCTCAAGAATCCCAGGCTGAGTGATGACAACTTGAACTTTTGAATGATCGCTAAGGCTCCTCGCATCAGCCGGACAACGTCCCGACGTATCAAGTACTTCTCATCAGTGCTTACTTAGGTACCTAATCAGGCTGCACAGGAAATCATGGAGGTGTCTGCGCTGGATCTTGCAGCGGTCTGCGCTGAGTTAGTCGGTACGACAGGAACGTCGGCTGTCATAATCAACCGCCTTCTGCGATGTTGCAGCGATGCTCCAACAGAGTTAAGACAATTGCATGCTCAGACAATGTCTGCAAAGCAAAGTCTTGATCAGATTCTCTCTTCTCTCGATAGTGACCCGCCCACTTTCCAGCGGCGGGATGATTTAACAGCTCTCAATACCTATTTTAGCGCCATCCGGATTGTGGCCAACGACGTACGAAGACACATCGGGAGACTTAATATTGCTACGACCGGTCAGCCTCGCTATGCGTGGAGCAGCGTTCAAAGCCTCTGGGACATCGCACACATAAAAGCGAGCGAGGAACGCCTTGGCAGGCAGGTGAGAGCTCTGGCGGTATATATCAGTATCGCCGAGGTTGACGAGAAGTCCCGACATTTAGCCAAGCTCCGGCACGCGCAGGACTTGAAATCTGCTCGAGACGATGCTTTAACTTTCATTGACGCTGATGTTGTGACTTCCTTCGATGCCCCTCCGCCCTACGAAGAGATGCTCCATACGGACGATGGTTTGGCCTTGCAAAGTACCAGAAATACCTCTGCACTACCCACCGGCAGCCAAAGCTCTTCAGAGAACACGGACGGTCCCTTTAGACCATCGGTTTCATCAGCCAACCGGTCGCTGCAAGGCACCGAAACGAATCTCGTACGACCCGACCTGACTTCCAACTCGCAGCCTAGCAATATGGCTGACCTGTCTGCATCATCTTCTCTCGTGTTGGCAAAGTCAACGCTCGCGTTTGTGGCCTTTAGTTCTCCGAACGCCATCGGGTCTTCCCAGTCGTCACCACAGGCTAGCAGTTCGATGAGTCGGGTTGTCGCTGAAGAACCTTCGGAAGAGCCTCCTCCTGATGGCTTGCATCCACGAACCAGATCTGGTCTGTCGGCACGGAGGATCAAGTCCTTGGCCCTTCTACGAAAACCCAAGACGACACCCTTATTGTTAGATCAGACACTTCAAGGAGATTTGCTGAATCCTGGGGAGTTTAAATCCCGAGTCAGCAGTTATACTAGCGGGGTCACACCTAGTTGGAGAATGGTGACACTAATAGGCAAGGAGAACAGTATGCAGAAATACCGGAACAGGTTTACCAAAGACCCGGCGGATGACATTCCGCCCTCGAAAATGCAGGGGAATTTCAAAATCGCCGACAAAGAATTATGGGATGCCATTCTTCACAAAGAAACTGCGAAAGTTGAGGAGATTATGCAGCACCGGTGGAGTGACAATGTGATGGTTGAGAAGCAAGACAGTCTGATGGCTCTTCACATGGCGGCGTCTCTTGGGCTTTGTGGCATCGTACAAATCCTTCTCGCGACGGGTGCCAACCCAAACTGCAGTGATCGCTTCGGGATTACTCCCTTGCACTATGCGGCAGATTTCGGCTGTGCGAATTGTCTGAAGATCCTTGTGGAGGCTGGTGCCAAGGTTGATGGAGTGCCACCCAAGGCGAGCTTGAAGCCGCCGATTTGGTATGCCGCTGAGAAAGGACACGTTGAAGCTGTCAACACTCTGCTGATGCTCGGTGCGCATTTCGTTGAGCAAATCACAACAATTAAGGAGACTTTACTCCACATTGCTGTCAAGTCCGGCAGTGTGCCGATTTGCGAAACTCTCCTCGCAGCAGGTGCCAACCCTAACGAGAGTTTCGGCACCCTCCTCATGGCCGCGTCCCGTTCTCCGGAGGTACTAGGATGTCTTCGCAAGGCGGGCGCAGACATCGATATGAGAGATACCAATGGAGAAACATTGCTCCACAAGCACGTCGCATCGGGAGATGTTCCAATGGTGCGCTTCATTTTATCGTTAGGCGCGGACCCAAACTTGACAGATGACTCCGGACGGTCGCCCCTCCATGCTGCTGTGGCGGATGGGGACCCCGAGGTTGCTCCTGAAATGGTCAAAAGGTTAAGGAAGAAGGGGGCCAACATAAACGCTCAAAACTCTCTAGGGCAAACTCCCTTACACGTGGCGATCCTCAGGGGGAGGGCTGATGTAGTCCATATGCTCTGTCAATCAGGAGCGGACCTCAATATCGCAGACGAAACGGGCACCTCCGCGTGGGCCGAGGTGCAGAAGCCGGACTACGCGTCGCGGACGACCGGGAATAGTTTTGCGGATTACAGAAAATCGAAACATATAATGGAGCAGTGGTTCGGAACAGCAGCGCGGAGAAAACCGACAGTGACACCAGAACCGCCGGCTAGCTCGATCCCCTTTATGACGAATCACCGCCCCGAGCCGGCAGCCGCCTCCGTATACGAAAGCAGTAGAGTTTCTCTACATGAGTTAGCAGATACTGATCCCTGCCGGCAAGTATTTGAAATGGCCGCATAATGATTTGGCGGGAAGTCTCCACGGGAATGTGCTTATATGTCTGTTGTAAAATTTGTACCTTATAATGATATCGGAAACTTGTGTTTCTCCCACGGGTATACATGTAATCTAGGTAGATTCGGATATAGTGTTGTCCATATATTTACAATATACGATGAGGCATATAGTCGTTGCTAAAGCGGCGACAGACCCTGCATCACTACCGTGACTGGCGGCCCCTCCGATGAGTGAATCTGTTGGATTTCCCAACTATGTCCCGTTTTTTGTACAACGCGAGTCCCCTCCTGGCTATCTACGGTAAAACTTACTTGCCTATCTATTCGTCGCGTGTCGTGCGAAACGGGGGACGCCTCTGGCCTCGAACTCGAGCTCTGACTCGGGCCCGGACTCGGGCCCCCGAAGCTAGCGCGGACGACAATGAAAGTCCAGCTCCAAGCGGCGCTTTCAGCACAGGCTCTGGTGTCGGCATAGGAGCTGGCGAAGGCTTCGGCTCCGTCATATTCGCTGCCGCCGTGGCGTTCTATGGGCTTCGTGTGAGGCGGGCGCGCCAGGGCCGACCGGCAACCGATCATTACGCCGATAGAGGAGACCTGCGAGAAGCCAAGGATCGAGGTGCTTTTAAGACCTTGGGATTATAAATATTATAGGATCTATTCATCAGATTCTGGCTCACGAACGACCTCAGGGGATGGGTCGCCGGCAAGTGTGGGAGTTGCTGGGGTCGGTGGTCCAAAGGTAAGGGCAAAGAGGCGCTTCGCTTTAGAATGCCCATTAAATTCGCAACATCATGACTCTGACGTGCATAATGAGACCTTTGAAAGAAAGATGCAGAAGCCTTTCGCCGGTCCCATTCTTAATATAGAGCTTTATCTCTGGCTTCTCATACAACATGCTATACAGGGATTTACACCTCGTTTTCAGTGTTCTCCCTCGAACATGTTACTGTTGCTATGCTTATGTGGTACAGAACTATTCATTCGCTGTAGCGGCTGCTGGTACGGCGTTTTATTAGCGCTGACAGTGAGCCGTAAGGCGGGACCCAAGCCCCCACCAAGAGAGATCGTGGGCCCCGCGACAGCGCTAACATGAAGTGCACGCCTCGAAGATGCTTTCTGGCTACACCGATTCCGATCATCGCAGAGACATATCGCATCTCATGTAAGCATACTGAGTTCCACGTGGTAGATTTGCTTCAAGATCAACTAACCCCTTCACTATCGCATCCGTGGGATTATCTAGTCTATGCCCACAGTGACTTCGAGTTGGAAGCCGGAGATGAAAGCGTTCACAGGGCCGCCCTGGAGAATAGTAGCGTCGCATTGCGGTCGTCATAGGTAACCCTTAGAATTTGGCCCCAAAGTTACAGCCTCAACCGCCCAGGCCAGGCCATACAACCATTATGTATCGATATTACCTTAGTCAAGAGAACATTAGAGTGCGTTTGGTTTACAAATACCTTGCAGAGAAGCAGAGGGCCCTCCAAGTATAAATTCCCGAATGAATGACTTTGAGTGCGTGTTGTGTGGCCCTTGAATATATTCTACTTACACTGTCTCACTGGAGCTTATGGCTCCTCTACTCCTAGGTACCCGCGAAGAACAGAATACGTCCATATATTCCTTAGAGTGCCACTACGCCACAAAGAGAAGAGCCCAACAATTTACACAACTCCGTCTTGTCTCAACCCAACCATCTCTTGTGAAATGCCGCTCAAAATCATTGTCTGTGGCGGAGGTATTGGGGGTCTGTCGGCAGCAGGGTACCTCCGCGCACAGCACGAGGTCACTGTCCTTGAACGGGGCACGCTCGACTTTACGACAGACGACTATGGCCTTTCGGTTGTTTCCAACGCTTTCAATCTTCTTCAGAGAGCAGGTATCAGACCTGAGAACCTCGACATGGTTGCTATGACCCACCTGTGGGTGAGGAACAACAAAGGTGAGGAGTTGAGGACTGTGCACTTCGACACCAGGGCGAGGTTCGCCGGAGCGGCGTCGGTTTTGGTCAAGAGAGCGAAACTGCAGCAGGAGTTGATGCGATTCGCGACCAGCAGCGAATTTCCTGGTTCGCCTGCAGAAATCGTCCGGAATGCCAAGGTGACTCAAGTGGATGCGCAGGCCGGGACTGCCACCACTGAAGACGGTCGGGTTTTCCAGGGTGACCTGATCATCGGCGCCGATGGCCTCAACTCTGCCGTCCGGTCGGCCGTCTTTGAGGGTAAAGGTACTCCCAGGAGTCACGACCTGCTTGCCTTCATCACGCGGCTGCCGATTAACGATATCAAATCCGATCCCCATTTCGCTTACCTCACTGAGGACCCCACATCTCGAGCTGGACTCAGTAGCGCCTATACGGCAGCTGGCCCTCAGTCGAACAAGAGGATCATCGCCTATCATACCTCACCCAGGGACCTTCAGGTTCTCGGGTATACCTCCGAGAAGGAGTTTGCTGACATGTTTGACTCTTTAAACACGGGCATCATAAAAGATATTCCAGCTTCGAGGGTGGCGGAAGATCTCGCCCCTGACTTTGCCGACCACCTTGTCGACCTCTTCAGACACGGTAAGATAGATGCTTGGAGAGTCCGCGACATCACGCCCATAGAAACGTGGTTCCATGATAAGGTGGTCTTGATCGGCGATGCCGCTCACGCAGTCACACAGCACGCAGGCCAGGGCTGCAACATCACTATTGAGGACGCGGAGGCTCTAGGCTATCTTCTTAGGGATGCAACACCCGAATCTATTCCCGCAAAATTGGAGAAGTTCATGTCGCTACGCAAAGGGCGCGTTGAGCTCGTCGCCCGACGATCACGCGAGCTCGGTAACCTCCAGTCGGATGAGGATAAGACCAAGGAACCTATCGCCGCAGAAGAGTTCGCGAGGGCCATGTATGGATATCAAGGTGCTGAGCATTTCCTGAACACACCATCGACGGTCGCCCCATGATGCCGGTTCGATCATGAATCGACTACCAAGGTTAGAAAGGACGTGAAGGCATTCTATGATAACAGAACCGCATAGTGTGCGACATACAATCATGTACTAAGGCCTCGACTACGACTGCAAGGAGATAGGAGATCATCGACTTATCGAGTAACAAGTCATGAAGGACACCAGATGAGACTTCCTCGACGACCTCAAGAAAGTTACAGAATGAATTCAGTGTATCATGAGAAGCCTATCTTTCACCGCCCCTGAAACCACAATACCCCTGATACCACAGTGCCCCTGATACCACAGTGCCCCTGATTGACTTAGTTGGTAAAATAAACCATTGCCTGGGCCAATAAAGCCTTCTTCGGTTATTTCCTCATAGCCTGTGAGCATACGGTACCGTGAGAATCACATGAATGATATGATATCATAACGCCTTTCAAGCCCATGCAAGACATGATGGCGCGAAGATTCCCCTCGCCACGACAGGTCCTGCAATCACGGTGATACTCCGGCTTCTAAGGCAGGGGCCAATGTCATACAATATCGACTTGCAGCTGCCTCGTCGTACTAGGCATTTAATTCGTGTTTCATCTCAAGCTCACCAATTTCTGAGCGTAGGTTCCTCCCATGCTCTTCATTCAACATTCTACTCCTTCTGCCCTCTTCCAAAGCAACCTCCCACCTAGCATATAATCCCTCCGGAGCATTTGTCACAGAGCAAGCCTTATGAATTCACTTACAGTCAAAATCTCCCTTCGAACTGGAGGAGGTGGATGAGAAGCATGCCACGAGTGTAAATCGTGGTTGGAACGTCGCCGAAAGATAGAGTAACTTGATACATGTTGGTTCCCACCATAAGTGACATCTTACTCACATCACCCTCCTGCGTCCCGCCTTGCTTAGCTCACCCTACCCAGTCCGCATTTTCAGCCCATTCTACTTAATATACCGCGACACACAGCATCATCATGCGAAATGCTACCCTCCAGTGGCCGCGCTCTCAGCACCGAGGAAAGCGCCCGTTCCACACCAGGAAACACCGAACACAAAAAGTGAGCAGTTACGAAGTGAATCACAATGGGCGGCTTCGGTTTCCGGAGGAAGGGCAATGACCTGAATCTTGACACACCACGAATGCCTCCTCATGTGTACCGTCATATCCGCGAAAAGGTGCATGCTGCCCTGAGACAGCGCTTCCTTGTGGTAGCCTCGCCCATTGAGAGTCCGGGGAAAATCGACTATGGCGATGTCGATGTCTTCGTGTGCTGGGACACCGTAGGCCGTTTCGACGAATGCGATAGCGTCCAAGCTATACGCAAGTGTCTGGATGCCACAGAGTTAGAGAACATCAGGCTTCTCGTAGGTGCGACCCATGCTCTTGTTGAGCGTAAACAAAATGCGACGGCTCAATTGGCGATCCCATGGCCGGAGACTGCCGGCATGGAGACTACGGAGAAATCAAGGCCACGGCTAGCCCAAATCGACTTTCATATTTGCTGCTCACTACAAGACCTCGAGTGGCAAATATTCCAGTGTGCACATGGCGATATATTTTGGTTCATGCACACGATGCTGCGGCCCTTCGGTCTCACGCTCGGTGTTGCCGGGCTGCAACTTCGAATCGAAGAAATCGAAGACGAGACGAACAATCATGAGATATTTCTCAGCAACCAGCCCTCTGAAATCCTGAAGTTTCTGGGACTACGGCCTGAGGGGACCGAATGGGAACGACCCTTCCAAAGCCATGATAGCCTCTTTGATTACGCCTCCACCTGCCGATTCTTCCACGATTTCGGAGACGAGAACCTCTCCGAGGCAGACCGCAAACGCATGAGATGTGAGTTCGATGTCTCGTCTCTAGCCTAAATCCAGAGAGGAAAATCAAAGACACTAACACTCTCTTACAGCTCGCAGAGTATACAGGGCCTGGATAGAAGAATTCTTGCCGACGTACCGAGCTCGAGGAAGTTTCCCGGAGACAGCTCTATCAAGGGCTCAAGTCCGCGACGACGCTATGAAGTTCTTTTCTGGACCTCGACTTCTGAGAGCCAGCAAGAGCGACAAGGAAGCGTCCTTGTTCTCTTCGGTGAAAGAAGCATACAATGCAAGGAGACTTGCATTTCGAAGGGACCAACAGATAGACCTCTATCCACGTGTTATCCTGCCGTGTCTTTACGACCAGCTGCCGAAGGTTCTCAGTGTCAACTGGCTTGGCAACGCCGGTAGGGCCCTGCAGAGCATTATTATGGAAGGCGACCATGGCTATGGTACCTGGCCAGTGAAATCGCTCAAGACGCCGCAGGGTCTCTATCTCGAGTCTGACATCCAGGAGTATATACGAAGCTCATAGGAGGAGGTTGGTAATGCTGCATCGGATATCAAACAGAGAAATTGGGAACTATATCAAGCACTAAAGGATCAGCGGATGATGTCTATTGATGAAGAATGAGACCGAGTGGATTAGGGCTATGCTGGAAGCGGGCGCAAGAGAACGTTGAATAAAGCGGCGACCCTCGACTGAGCCAGTGCAGTCATCCCAATTGCCCTACTTAGCCTTGTTGGATTTTCTGTGGCGACCATCACGCTGGTGATACTCAGCGCTTTCGCCGTAATGGCTCTAGTGCACAGGACTGAGCCTGTTTGGTCAATGGCTGGTTGACTTACTAGTCGAGGCTTCTGTATTGCCGATAGAGAAAGTCGCACAACAGAAGAAGGGTTGAATTCTGAAAGAGGGCCACATACTCGCGAGACCTGAGATGGACGCGGCAACTGGTGGTTAACACCCACTATCGCAGACCCTCGACGTGTGCGTATGAAACCTGGCAGAAGATGGAGGATATCTGGGGTACATTGGAGGGAGATGTACATGGGTGTCACTACGAAGTGCAGCTTGTAATGGTACAGATGACGAAGTGGATGACCTAATTACTCAGCTATGGCGAAACAATTGAAAGCAAAGACTGCGATGGACCGCTGAAGTTCACTGATCATATTATCGTGAACTATCATTCTATATACTAAGATGAAGAGTGCGGTTGCTTTGCTCCTAAGAGCTTGAGGCAAGCTAACTAGTAAATTCACAATTCAGGGGACGTCAGTGAGGGCCGCTGTTACATCCTCAACCCATACAACGGTAGGGCACTCAAAGCTAGCCTAATACGTGGCTAAACTCCTCTCTCTACTTCTTCCGCTGCCTCATCACTCTTCTTCATATCTAGACTGACCTCACGCATATGCTGCCCCGGTATGATCGTCCTACCTCTGGAGGAGAAGACACCGCCTGTGACACCTCCTTTATGGAATAGAAGTGGTATATCCTCCAGCTCCAGCCCCTTCGTCTCAGGGTAGAAGAAATACACCATTGGAATAAAGATGGCATTTAAAACTGCAAAGATTATGAAAGTTCGCCATCCAATATTTGCTATGACATTGTTAGCCTTCGTCGGGGTTCATGTGCGTCATATCCCGCCCTTTCATAACGACTCGAGGGCCACTCACCGAAAGCAATCGGCGTGATTTTCACGACGGCGAAGACGGCCATCCAGTTCCAGCCCGATGCAATTGCTTGCATTCTCGACCTAACCCTCGTCGTATTGATCTCGGTTGGGTAGAACCACGGAACCTAACGTAGCCCAACTGTGAGCATTTTTGGGAACGTGTCTCTTATTAGGAGTCTCGGGATCATCACTTACCGGTAGCCACCCTATACCATAGAACAACTGAAAGATGAAGATAAAAGCGGTCGCTCCGTACGCAGCACTTTCAGTTCCCAAAGACAAAAGGATCGCCACCATCACGAAGCACAGGCACAACCCCGCCGAGCACACCATCAGCAGCGTTCGCCGGCCGTACCGGTCCATAAGGAGAACCGGGATAGCCGAGCCAACCAGGTAGGTGCACTGCGCGCAGCCGCCCAAGATCAACGCCAGCTGCCGGCCCAGGCCCATACTGTCCGCGAAGATGACAGGCGCATAGTAGTTGATCATGTTCGAGCCGCTGAACTGCTGGCCCAGCTGGACCGAGATCGTGAGCAGCAGACGCCTCAGGTTCTGCACCTCGCCCCAGGTGAAGAGCTCCCTGAGCCTGAAGGGGCCGTCCTGCTGCTCCTCGGCGAGCCCGGACTGGATGTCGAGAAGTGTGCGGCCGACGTCCGGGTCGTCGACGGGCCGGCCGTTGATGGCGGCGATGACGCGGCGCGCCTCGTCGTGGCGGTCGTGGGCGACGAGCCAGCGCGGCGTCTCGGGCAGCCCGACAATCTGCAGCACAAGAAGCACGGCGAAGACGGCCTGGAAGGCGAGCGGGAAGCGCCACTGGAACGATGACTCGTAGAAACTCGTGCCGTAGTCGGCCCAGTAGGCGATGACGACGCCCAGGATCGTCACGGTGCCCTGCAGCGTGAGCAGCGCGCCGCGGATGCGCGCCGGCGAGCACTCGCCCTGGTACACGGGGGCCGTCGACGAGTTGAGCCCGTTGCCGACCCCAGTGATGATGCGCCCCGCGATCAACTGCCCCACCGTGTACGACGACGCCAGCACGGCGGCCCCGGCGACCATGATGGTCCCACCCGCCATCAGCATCGTGCGCCGCCCAAACCGCTCGCCGATGAAGTAGCAGAGGATCGACCCCAGCACGCAGCCGATGTCGTACAGCGCCGTGATGTTGCCCTGCATCGCCGGGTCCGGGTTGCCGAAGTCGCGCCCGAACCTGTTGTCGGCGCCGATGATGCCCGCCATTACACCCCTAGTTATCGGGTAGTTAGAATTCGTGCGGCTCCTAGACTGATACTCCACAGGACGAATCCCACGACTTACTGGTCATAACCGAGCAACAAGAAGGCTTGACATGACGCTGCTGTAATGGCAAACACCAGAGTGTTGCCCTGAAAACCGTGCTCCCACATCACGAACGAGCCCTCTCAAAGTGGGCGGTCCAACTGATTAACCTGGGATGGGCGGAAGGAAATCTGACAGGCAAGCAAGAAGACATCCCACGACTGATAACCAAACATGCAGGTAGGTAACCACCTCCTCCGTCCTCGCCGCAAAAACAGTCCGAGTGGGCTCTAGGTTCTCTACCACCTAAGACGCATTGAGGTTACCGGGGCTGATCCTTACTCATAGAGGATATATCACATAATAATCTGCCCTTGATGCCCATGTCGGACAAATACCGTTGTGGCTTACATGCCCCGGACCCCCCGCAAATCTAGCGGTAGATGGCGATGGTAGGAAACAAAGCGGGCTATGAAAGACCGGGGTCAGGGGTTTGTGAATAAGAGCCCTACTAAAATCTTTGCCAAGAGACCGCCGTGCCTCGGTGTGTTATATACCGAAGCTTACTAGATTCGAGTTTTGTTCACTCGTTCTATGGGTAACGTATATCTGTTATATGTTCTAGTAGGAGTAAAGGGCTGCCCACCTAGGACTGGTACCTCTTGATTATTTCTTAGTCGACTCGTGATAGTGATAACATGCTACCGAGGAACCATTTCCCCCCTTAACGATATGCCAGGCAGCCACGAAGGCGCCGGGTGAATATAGAAACTCAGCCAGACTATATAATCCCCTAAGCCTGCTGTATATCAAGAGCTTAAGGGTGTTGGCGGATTCAAGGCGTAATCTGATAGGGTCCCATAGGTCCCAAATACGTGCGCCTGGTCGTCAAACCAAATCGCTTCGCCAAACCTCAATAAAACAAGTTTTGTGTCACTTGCTCATAGTGGCCCTTGGCTACATGGCAGATGGAGGAAGCTATATTGACGCCATAGACAGAAGAGCCTTTCCCTTACTCTAGAGGTCTTCCAACTATGTCCAGTAGGCCCACTATTTAAGGGGTATTCGTCGCCCTCGTGTCCGCAGCAGGGCCCATTTAATTCTGCGACTATTCTAATTCCCATTCAGATATCGATACATTTCGGTAAACCCACCATGGTTGCCGATTCTCTAACAGTTCCACGTCCGAGGTTGAAAGGCCGCCCCGGGAAAGACTGCGCTGCGATCGCTTAGAATACACCACCGACAGCCTGCCTAGGCGGGCAACATTATTCGGGGGTTGTAGCGCATCATCCTACAAACAGTAGAAGCAATGCAACTTAAAGCAGCCAAACACCGAAGCCTAGTCGGCCTTCCGAGTACTCGCCGCGAAGTCCCGGCCATCCGCCAATCCGGCAGAATTCGCTACAAGTGGGTTCATGCAACTTGGCAAGAGTGATGGCCCTGCATATGGTGCGGGAGATAACTCGGCCGCCGCCTACGGAATACCAAAGGGAAGCGTCATCGGATGCTGTGGAGCTAATCGTCTGCCGAGTGGGGCTGGAGCTGGGGCTGGCAGAGAAACAACTGGAGACCAAAGGTAATTAATTACCCCATATCTCCTAGAGAGGCCAATTGGCGTTCTCTTCCCATAGCTCTCCCTTAAATAATCGTTACGGGGTTATTATACCAGGGTAGTGTCTTTTTTTCTGTCTTTCATTCTTCAAGAAGCGGTGGTATCCCCTACCTGGTTGTCGAAATGCCGGGATTCTCAGTAAGTGAAAAGCAACCTCGGGCTAAGGCCGTCCATAGTCAGTTCCATGCTGATGAAGCCAACCCCGACAGCGTCTTGTCCGTTTCCTCGCCAAAAACGGCAGAGTGTACTATGGAGACGCGGTTCTTCCCCAGGGAGTGACCGATATCGCAAAAACCAAGCAGGCGCGTATCATCACGGGCGATATCTTTGGCAAGCACGAGGTTACGGACAAGATTGCGGACGTCCGGTTGCTCTTGGCCCCGCTGGCGCTTGAGGATGTGAAGACTGTCAGATGCCTTGGTCTCAACTACGCCCTGCATGCGAAAGAGGTAAGTCTTTCTCCCGTCCAAGGTCGTGCCAACTACACGAATGTATGCTGAATAATCACAGTCGAAATTGCCGATACCCAAGTATCCCGTCTTGTTTGTGAGTGAAAGAACGACGCGATGGGGCATGCCAGGACTAACAGTCAGCGTAGTATAAGCCGATCACTGCCCTGTCGGGGCCGACCGACCCTATCCCTGTCCATCGGATGGCACAGGAGTGTCCCGGCCTAGACTACGAGTGCGAGCTCGTCATCGTCATCGGCAAGCAGTGCAACGATGTACCGGAGTCGAAAGCTCTCGCCTACGTTCTCGGATACGCCGTCGGCAACGACGTATCCCAGCGCGAATGGCAGATACAGCGCGGAGGCGGCCAGTGGTCACTCGGCAAGGGCTTCGACGGCTGGGCGCCCTACGGACCTGGAATCGTGTCGCCGGAGCTGATCAAGGATCCCCAGACGCTCCGGATCAGCACTAAGCTGAATGGCGAGACTGTTCAGGTAAGTTGTCGACTTCGGCGTGCCATTGGGCCTGTGGGACTAGACGACGTGCTGACGAGAATCAGGAGAGCAATACCGCGGATATGATCTTCAATGTGAAGCAGACGATATCGTTCTTGAGTCGAGGCACCACTTTACTCCCCGGAGACTTGATATTCACAGGGACACCTTCAGGTGTCGGTATGGGACGAGAGCCGAAGCTATGGATGAAAGACGGCGATGTTGTCGAGGTGGCTCTTGAGGGCGTGGGCACTTGCACAAATAAGGTGGAATTCGCGAAGGAGAGCCCGAAGCTGTAGTAGAAAGAAGAAATTGAATTAGACTAGACGTTCCAGTTCGACCTAGGGGTTTTCATGTCGCAGCTGTTATGGAAATGCTGTCCTTGTTCAGCAGTAAGTGTTCTGGTTACACCGCGCGGTTAGTCACTTCAAGCAGAGGCGTTGAACTGATGCAACACTAATATGAGATACTGGGGCGACAAGAATAGACCTTTGTCAAGACGGAAGTGACCATACCACATAGGCTTACATCAGATTGTTTTTATTTTCTACATGCTCGAAGGTACATTAGTTAATGAGTCTTGCTCTTTCGACTGAGGAGTTTACTCGTCCTTTTCGCCTCATAAACGCAGTTCGAGCAGAACACTTCAAGCCTTTCCAGAGTCTCGAACGGGCCATCTTTCCTCCCACAAGATCCGAACCTCTTGTCTCCTTTCAGGACCTTGAAGCACTTATGCTGAATACCTTTATTGCGGGAGACTACATTTGCGCAGCCCTTGCATCGCCTCGTCTTGTTCTCTGAATAGCACATTTTAGTTTGAGCACCGAAATCACCCTTGGTAACAGCAAGGGAAGATCGGCCTTCACCTGAATTTATATCAGACATTTCGCGCAGATGAACGGCTTAGAACCGATAATGGGCCCATGGTCATCCTTTGTTTCCGTAAGCCAGACTTTTGTTCCGGCGTTTCATAAGCTTCACTGAACAAAGGCGGAGGTACGTGTAAAAGGAAAGGTACGAAGGGCTTGTGTTTTATTGCTGATATCATATTACAATAATCTAACTGAACACTTGGAACATATGAGCTGGGCAGCTCAGATTGTTTGTAGGGCCGGTTTGATCCGACTCAAAAGGGGAACTGATTGTAGGGAACCATGTATGAGTTTTATAATATGCAGAAAAGTTCATCTTTCTGTGCCAATACCCCATGTGGCGCCATACCTTCACTCCATTAAGCTGGCGAATACCAAGTATAGTCAGATCCGAGGCTGAAATGTGTGCCACGGTGTCAGGTGCCAAGGTGTGACCCCTTTCTCAGGCCCAGTGGCTACCACTGAGAGTCTAGCTTGTGTATATATAGGAGGACATCGCCCGAACGGTTAGGGAGAGATAGGCATTAATGGCCATTTATTTACCCATACTACGAACTACCAGCTAGGCTGATTCCTCCGCCTTCACTCCGGACTTCATCATTTTCTCTGACACACGGGAGGCAACAGTATGTCAACATATTGATAATAGAAAGTCCCCCTCAAAAGCAGGGAAACAATACCACAAAAGGGATCGAGATATATGGAAATGAGATCCAAACCGGAAAGAAAAAGGGAACCAGAAGGTGGTTCGAACAGTTCACGTTCGAAAAAGTTGATTTGCAGCTGCCGGGACTTGCACCCGGGTCTTTTCCTTTCCAAGGGAGTGGGAGGGAAATGAGTTCACTACTACTCTACAGCTGCCAGCACCCGATTTTGTTGAGATTTGGTTGCTAATCGATGATTATATGTATACACGTGGACCGGGCTCGTGATTTCCCCGGATGGGATGGAACGGGACTGACTGCTTGGGATACGGACACATACTCTGAGTGGCACAGTCTCAACCGGCATTTATTTCTTTACATGTCATTTCTTTCGTCTTATATCTCTGATATATGTCATATGAACCTAGACCGGCTTGCGAGCTTTTTTCAGCCTGTGTCTCTTGCCCCTGAGAACTGCATACTAGGCCTGCCTACTTTGTGGCAGGCCCTGCGGCTGCCCGCTTCTTGGAATTATCTAACATCACCTATGTAGCGGTACCAAAATTTAGTTGTTTTTATTTCTTTGACTCCCCGTTTTATAGAAAGCAATCGTGTGGTACTTTTACAACCGGTAATCACATCGAGTACCTGCCTACTTAAGCAAGCATGAAGACCAAATCACCGGTCAATTATAGGGTTAGGCATAAGGAGCACACGCCCGGTTCACATCAAGTATATTCAGTATTTATGTAAAAGTAGGGAACGAATAATTGGAATGCGGGGACAAACATAATTTTTTAATGTGCTTTTAAGCCATATACCACCATCCACTTCTCACACATGCCACCCAGTTCGAAATCGGAAAGGTAGAGCGCCCGTTGGCCTTGAGAGGCCATAGATATCCGTGGTCTAAGTTAGAGACCTAGCTGTCATACCCAGAGAAAAATGACTCGCAAGGTTGGGCTTGATCCGAGGGTTTCAAATTCGAAACGACGAGCAGCCTTTCAGCTATTTGAGATTCATTCATAATTACCACCAGGCATATCGGACACCATGGTATCCCACCCAATGTTCGGTATCAAGAAACAGGGAACGAATGGGGCACGCTCAAAGCCAGTTTACACCCGTTCTTGCGGACACCTAATCGTGTTATCGAAGGGATATTGCCAGATGAGGAGGAAAGCAGCGGTACCAACGGAGAAAAACTGAACAAGTGGATCCCATCCCGGAAGGGCATATACCTCGGAGATCGAAACGACTAACATGAATTTAGGTGTCTCCGATGATTGTTCGATAGGAGTGGCCCTCTCAGCCGTGCTGCCGGCCATTTTCAGTTTGCGAAGGATGCCCCGAGCAATGGTTGCTGGAGGCTCAAACTCGCTACCTGTATCGGCTCCTCGGCTCCTTGCCATGCCAATTCGCACCCAAGGGGTGAAGGTGTGTCATACATGCCCAGGAAATGCCCATACGCGGTGCGTACAAGGATTTCACTGGAAAAGAATACAATCTTTCACAGGGCCGGGAGGTCTTGGATCTCTACAGTTACCAAGAAATGAAGAGACTGACGGAAATTGGTGAAGTTGACGTGGAGGGATTGCGACATGGGGTTTGTAACGATGCCTGCTCCTATCGATGAGAGCGTAAACGAGAACGGAGAACGGACCATGCATTTGGGCTTTGGAGATAAAAAGGATGATTACTTCTCGTAACCTGAAAACGGCAAACTGTACCAATAGGCTAGCCTCGATGGCGCTAGGTATTTCCTACAGTGGTAGGGAGCCTGTGATTATAGAGTAACCACGGACGGGCAGGACCTTCAAGAGAAAAAGGAGTTGAGGAGCGGGGGATGCGGGTAAGGGGAAGGACAGTGTGACTTTTGCTATACTTTATCGGCGGTTGGAGTCAAATGCAATCGAGCTACTATGTAGATATAAGGGCACACAGTGTTGAGCTGGATAGCCATAGGATGGAGCTTACGATAGCCAAACTACCTACGTTTGGCGGGACATGTACTCTGGTAGGACAACAACCGTGGGTAAGTATAATCAGTCTGTAGGATTACGCTGGGTATATATTGCTACATGACCGCATCTCCAAAATATACAGAAGTCGTCATTCATCGTAGGGCACGACAAATCGTCATCAATGGTGGCATTTCAAACGGACCGGGTCCAGCTCATCCATCCCCACACCAAGACATAAATCCGACCAACCGCCACGTCGCACATACATTCATAACGCAACCCAAGACGCACAATGCCCCATCGGAGATGAGCATATCAAACAATTTCGAACCAGAGCAGCCCCCGGAATGGGTAGCAATGCAGCTGGTTCGGGGCCTCCTGGGCCACAACAACCACTGCCGGAAAGGCAGTCGTACCAAGGGACAACCCCATAGCCCCCCAGAATAAAGGCGCAATCTCTACCTGACCCTCACACAGCATATGCAAATTTGGAATGTTAGCCCAATGGCATATCAAGGATTCGGACCGCGCTTATCATGAGCCAGTGAGCTTCCTCCACCAACTGCTGCGTGGTGTTGTAGTATCCGGAAAGACGGGCTCGCGGTGGTTTTTCTCCCCGCTACCATCGGAGCCGCCGCGCCGGTCTCGATCTCTGTCGCTACGCCGTTCGCGCTCTTCGCGGCGTGCCCGGCGACGCCTCTGATTGCCGTCTAGCTCGCCATAGTCCTCGCCGTACTTCGCCCGGCTGCGTCGCGGGTCATGGTCCAGGTCGCCGTAATCCTCACTATATTTTGCGCGACTACGCCTTGGGCCGTCCTCCGGCTCAGTGTAATCTTCGCCGTATTTCGCCCGACGCCTGGCTCTGCGCGCGGCACGGCGGGCTTCGTCGTCGGTGGTCGGCGGGGGAGGATCCGTGACAAAGCCTTCCTCCTGAGGCGGGCCGGCATCGGAAAGTTCCTTCACCCAGGAGCTGGTTCCCGAGTGGGGCCAGGCCGGCCTCTTCCTCCTGCGCTGGTCATCCACATGCATAGAGCTTTCTCGAGGATGGACATAGTCGTCCACGTGTGCCGAGCGTCGCCGACTGGCTTCCTTCTCTGCCCGCCGCGCTTCACGGCTTCTCCTGCGCTCCTCGTCGTCCTCAGAGGCATCGACGTGACGCGAACGCCGTCGGTCTGCGCGGGCGGCACGCCTAGCCTCGGCCTCGGCTTCCTCCGCGGCGGCGGCGGCAGCGGCTTCTTTCTCAAGCCTGCGGAGACGCCGACGCTCAGCTCTCTCGGCTTCTTTTATCTCGGCGTCACGGAGCTCTGTCCCACGTGGGCGTGTTGATCTGCGTTCAGCACGTCTAGCCTCCCGTTCTTCCTGCCTTCGAGCTTCGGCTTCTTCCTGCCTCCGAGCTTCTGCTTCCTCCTCGCGCCGCTTGCGCTTCTCGCGTCTAGCTTCTTTGGCAAGGCGCTCTTCTTCGGCCGCCTTCTCCTCAGCCCTCCTAGCGCGACGGGCTGCGCGACGAGCCTCTCTGTCGGCATCCGTCGCATAATCGTTCTCTTGGTCACGATAACCGCGCGAGCTCTTAACCTTCTTACCAGGTTTGCCTTCGTCCTCGGGCGCGTGGTAGGTGTGACGCCGCCGAGGTTCGGGGCGCTTCTCTGTGCGTGAGCTCGACATCAGACCGCCGAAAAGCCCGGCAAAGCCCTTCTTTCCGTGCGAATCGGATCGCTTAACCGGTGTTGGCGCTACGTCGGGGGCGTTGAACATTACATGGTCATCCGTCCGGAATTTAGGACGCCGACGGGATGGCTTTTCAGGGCTCGAGGCTAGGTTAGCAGTCCCTGCCATAGGGATGTCATCATATTCTTCGACGGGGCGCGGTCTGCTTCTGCGTCTCTTATGACTATCGTCGACGCCAAGTACCTGGGCCGCTTTGGAAGACATGGAGGGCATGGCTTCGGGTGGCGGTGACATGAGACCGCCGGTCATCTCGACAGAATGGCGGCGCGAGCTGCCTGACTTGCGTGGACTATGCTGCTTGTCCGGCGTCGGTATCGAGCCCGATAGGGGTGGCGTGCTTTCGAACAAGCTACTCATGCGCGGCTTAGATGTTGCTGCAATTCTCTCGCGCGTCTCGGCCTTGTCTGATGACGAGTCCTTTGAGTGAGTTTTCTCCTCTTTGTCTCTTCCCAACCTTCTTCTATCTTCCCACCCAGAGTTCAGGGGCTTCGAGTACTTCTCCTTCTCATGCTGCATAGCAGAATACACTCCCCATGGTGAAGCTCCATCTCGAGTAATCTTTGGACGCATTTTTCTAGATGATCTGACCTCGGGTGGGGGAGGGGGAGCATCAGGAACGGCTGGAGGGCGAGGTACTGAAGGTGGCACCGCAGGCTCCTCTTCAGATAGTCCCCCGGGAGGTTCTTCCGGCGGTTCCTTGGGTGCATGTTCGGGTGGCACCTTGGGTGCAGGTGGAGGTGGAGGTACCGGCGGGGTAGGCGGCGTTACACCTTTGGACTTGCTCGACTTCTTCTTGCTCTTCTTTGATTTCTTTTCAACCGCCTCGTCGACAATCTCGATTATCTCGTCACCGTCTCCGTCCCCTGGGAAGCTTCCAGGGATATCAGAGGCTTTGCTCCTCCTCGATTCTGCTGAGGCTTCATCTGGCCGAGGCTCGGGCGCAGGTTCGGGTTCGGGTTCGAGTTCGATTACAGGTTCTGGTTCTGGATCTAGCAAAAGTCTCCTCGCTTTCTTCTTGGCCCTCTTCTTCTCCTCTTTGGAAAGTGGCACGACAGGTGGGGGTGGCGGCGGTGGAGGGACAGCAGGCAGCGCATCAATAAAGTCGCCTTCAGCCTCAGTTTCCTCCTTGGCTGACTCAAAGGACTCGAACATCTTAAGTTTGCCGGAGATGGTGGTCGCCTTCTTCTTCGCCGCACGCTCCCCGACCGCCGCAGAAGGGGACGGCACCTCTTCCTGAGCAGCAGCATCTTCGGGATCCTTTGACGACCCAGCCGATCTAATCTCGGGCGCGTCTGAAACGTGCGGTTTGAAGATACTTACTGGCTCAGGCCAGAAACTCTTCTTCGCGCCCCAGAAAGAGAAGGGATCCTTATCCTTCTTGGGTACGGCCCTGGGAGCAGATAAAATATCGTCGAGTTGTTGAACTTCCTCTGGCGCCAACTGGTCCAACTCGTCCTCAAGGTCTAGCAGGTCCAGATCCTTCGCGTCAACATTCTCAGCGGGCTTCTCCTCGGGCTTCTCGTCGAGTTCTTCGTCCACCTGCTCGGTGATCTCCTCATCGACCTTCTCATCGACTTCGGCGGTGGCCTTCTCCTTGGCCTTCTCCTTGTGTTTGGAGGATGAATTGTCCTTATCCTTGCTGCTGGATTTGGACCTTTTTTCCTCTGATTTCGAGTTCTTCTTAGACTTCTTTCTGGTTGTTTCGGCCGCTTCAGCTTCTTTGCGTTCGCGCTCAGCTTGTTCCTCAGCCTCTTGGATTGCTCGCTCCTCCGCCTCGCGTGCAGCCCGTTCTTCGGCTTCGCGAGCGGCTTGCTCCTCTGCCTCACGTGCAGCTTGTTCCTCTGCCTCTTTAGCTACGCCGTCCCCACCAACAGCCTGCTCCTCCTTGCGGCGGTTAGCGTTCTCAATCAACTCGTCGAGCCGCCTCTGCTCATCCTTGGTCAGCCTGACGAAACGTCTCTGCTTTTTGGCTTCGAGGGCAGCGAGTTCTTCCTCTTCCGCAGCGATGGCGGCATCTAACGCAGCCTGGGCTTCATTAGCAGCTTGAGCCTCAGCTTCGGCAGCTTTAGCAGCTTCAGCAGCTTCAGCAGCAGCCTTTGCCTCGGCTTCAGCCGCCTGCTCTTCCTTGCGGCGGTTAGCGTTCGCGATCAACTCGTCGAGCCGCCTCTGCTCATCCTTGGTCAGCCTGACGAAACGTCTCTGCTTTTTGGTTTCGAGGGCAGCGAGTTCTTCCTCTTCCGCAGCGATGGCGGCATCTAACGCAGCCTGAGCTTCATTAGCAGCTTGAGCCTCCGCTTCGGCAGCCTCAGCAGCCTCGGCAACTTCAGCAGCAGCCTTTGCCTCGGCTCTAGCCGCCTGTTCTTCCTTGCGGCGGTTAGCGTTCGCGATCAACTCGTCGAACCGCTCCTGATCACTCCTGGCCAACCGGCCACCACGTCTTTGCTTTTTGGTTTCGAGGGCAGCGATTTCTTTCTTTTCCGCAGCGATGGCGGAATCCAACGCAGCCTGGGCTTCATTTGCAGCCTGAGCCTTAGCCTCGGCAGCTTCAGCAGCAGCCTTTGCCTCGGCTTCAGCCGCCTGTTCTTCCTTGCGGCGGTTAGCGTTCGCGATCAACTCGTCGAACCGCTCCTGATCACTCCTGGCCAACCGGCCGCCACGTCTTTGCTTTTTGGTTTCGAGGGCAGCGAGTTCTTCCTTTTCCGCAGCGATAGCGGAATCCAACGCAGCCTGGGCTTCATTTGCAGCTTGAGCCTTAGCCTCGGCAGCTTCAGCAGCAGCCTTTGCCTCGGCTTCAGCCGCCTGTTCTTCCTTGCGGCGGTTAACGTTCGCGATTAACTCGTCGAACCGCTCCTGATCACTCCTGGCCAACCGGCCGCCACGTCTTTGCTTTTTGGTTTCGAGGGCAGCGAGTTCTTCCTTTTCTGCAGCAATGGCGGCATCTAACGCAGCCTGGGCTTCATTCGCAGCTTGAGCCTCAGCTTCGGCAACCTCAGGAGCTTCAGCAGCTTGTTGCTCTTCGGCGTTCTCCGCTATACCGACTTCGTCAGCGGCCCGTTCTTTCCTACGGCGATTGGCATTCTCGGTTAACTCGTCGAAACGACTCTGGCCTTTCTTGGATAATTTGCCCTTTTTTTCTTTTTTAGTTTCGAGGCTAATAAGTTCAGCCTCTTCTTCCCTGGCGACGGCGGCATCCGCCTTAGCAGCAGCTTGGGATTCAGCCTCGGCGGCTTCAGCAGCAGCCTTCGCCTCAGCTTCAGCCGCCTGCTCTTTGCGGCGGTTAACGTTCGCAATCAACTTATCGAACCGCTTCTGATCACTCGTGGTCAACCAGCCGCCACACCTCTGCTTTTTGGTTTCGAGGGTAACGAGTTCTTCCTCTTCCGTAGTGATGTCGGCATCTAACGCAGCCTCGGCTTTATTAGCAGCTTGAACCTTAGACTCGGCAGCTTCAGCAGCAGCATTTGCCTCGGCCTCAGCCGCTTCAGCCGCTTCGGCCGTAGCTTGCTCTTCGGCCTCCTTGATTATATCGACTTCGTTAGCGGCCCGTTCTTTCTTACGGCGGTTGGCATTCTCGGTTAACTTCTCGAAACGACTCTGGTCTTTCTTGGATAATTTGCCCTTCTTTTCTTTTCTGGTTTCGAGGGTAGCGAGTTCAGCCTCTTCTTCCCTGGCGACGGCGGCATCCGCCTTAGCAGCAGCTTGGGATTCAGCCTCGGCGGCTTCAGCGGCTTCAGTCGCGGCTCGCTCTTCGGCTTTCTGTTGCGCTTGCTCTGCTGCTTCTTGCGCTGCCTCCGCTTCGGCGTCCTGAGCAGCCTTTTCTGCCGCGCGACGGTTGGCGTTCTCCATCAGCTCGTCCCATTTCTTCTGATCCTTCTTGGGTAGCTTGCCACGCTTCGCTCTCTTGGCTTCAAGAGCGGCGATCTCTTCTTCCTCGGCAGAGACCTTTGCTTGCAGCGCAGCCTGCGCCTCCGCTGCGGCGGCTTCTTCGGCTGCAGCCTTTCCCTTGTCTTGCGGTGATTCATCCCAGACATTGTGCTCTAGCTCTTGCTCGGGCTCGTGGTCACTTAGTCCCAGAGATGGCGGAGTAGGAGCAGGTGGTGGGAAAGCGGCCGATTCAGATTTATTTCCCTTCTCTGAAACACCCCAACCCCAGTCATCATCGTCATCAGCTTTGCTCTCCTCTACAGCGTCAGGTTTTACGCCGTTAAGTTGAGACCCATTTTCAATTTCAACCGGAGCGTTTTTGTTGCCTTTCTTGTCTCTAGCAGAACGGCTAGAACCCCAGATGTCACCGGCTTTTGGCTCTTCAATCGAGTCAGGGATTAGGTTGCCATCAGCTCTCTTCTTCGTTTTCTTGTCTTTCTTACTGGTCTCGAGAGTGTCCCAGATATGGATATCACCGGCACTGGGAGCGTCTGGCACTGCAGGCGGGACTTTTGCCGGGGGTTCTTGTCCCTTGTCCTTGTCTACGTGGATAAGCTCGGCTGCGGCCTCAGTGAGCTTCTTCTTGACG
Organism: Monosporascus sp. CRB-9-2; assembly: GCA_004155915.1. Lineage (NCBI taxonomy): Eukaryota > Fungi > Ascomycota > Sordariomycetes > Xylariales > Monosporascus > Monosporascus sp. CRB-9-2. Next base: position 44,776 of record QJOA01000071.1, on the reverse strand, counting down.
CCCCAGAAGCTCCATAGACTTGACGACTTCTCGGCAATCGGCTGCGGTCCGGGTCTCCAAATTTTGTTGGGCTTTTCGACAATCGGCTCTGCTTTGGGTTGGGGTTCTGGGTCCTTGTCTTCGGGTTCTGGATCCTTGTGCTCGGGTTCGGGTTCAGGCGCAGGCGCATCGTCTTTGGGGACTTCTTCGGCTGCGTCCTTCTTCTTCTTCTTGTCTTTGTTGGCAGTACCAAATGTGTCACGAGTGTCGTCGTCCACCTTCTTTCCTTCTTCCTTCTTCTTCTTCTTTGAATCCGGTTCCGGTTCTGGTTCAAGTTTAGACGCTGGGTCTTCGAGGGGTTCTGGCTCGGTATCTAGGGTGTCTTTCTTCTTTTTCTTCTTTTCCTTCTTGGCTGTGCCAAAAGACCAAATGTCCTCTCCCTTCTCAGATTGAACAGCAGACGGTGGTGTAGGTTCCGGCTCAGGCTCAGGAGGTGGCGGTTCGGGAGCTGGTTTTGGGTCAACAGCACCTTTTTTCCTCTTGCTCTTTTTCAAGGATATAGCAACTTCGCCTCTCTTTTCGGACTCAGGTTCCGGTTCGGGGGTTGGATCTGGTACTGGTTCAAGCGGCCTCATTTCCTCAACCTCCCTACCTTTCCTCGCCTTATTCTTTGTCGTCGTATCCCAACTTAACCAGTCATCCTCTTGTTTCTTTCTGGGCTCTGGTGAGGGGTCGACAATGGCGTTCTTTCCCTTCTTTTTCTTCGAAGTAGGTATGGTGTCCCAGAAATCGCCCTCCTCCTTCCTGTTATCTTCCTCTGGCTCAGACTCGGGTTCCTTGACTTCCTCGGGACCCCCCTTCTGCTTCATGGACATTCGCCAAACGTTACCCCATGGATCGCCCTCTTTCGCGGGCTCTTCCGATGCTAGGGGTGCAGGTTCGTCGAATTCTTCAATAGCGCCTTCCTTCGTTTTCTTCCTGGACGTAGTTGTACCCAAGGTGCCCAATGGGTCGTCAGTAGCCATGTTCTGATTCCCAACGGATGCGTCCTTCTGCTCCGCGGGCTTCTCAGGCTCCAGACCGCCCCGAGAAAAGCTCGTCTGGTTCTTCTTCTTCTTCTTCTTGTCGTTGACAGGATTGAAGCCGAAGTCAAAGCTGTCTTCCTTCTTCTGTTCGGGTTTCTCCTCGAGTGCAGCTTCATTTTTCTTCTTGGACTTGGGAGTATCGACGCCTGACGGGTTATCCTCGACTCCTGGTGGCTTTTTATCCTCAGTATCTTGGGGCTTGTCAGCTACCTTGGACCCAGACCAATTGAAGATGCCCCAGGAACCGAGTGGGCTGGTTTTCGTGTTTCCTGTCGTGTTTCCAGGAGTTGGGTTGAGCGATGGTGCTTTATCGTCTAACTTGATATCCTGAAATGCATCGACTTTGGCCGAGTCGGCTGGCGATTCCTCCGATGTAGTCTCGGTCTGATTCTTGCCCTTTTTCTTTTTCTTGCCCGCGATCGGGGAGGCAGCCAACTCATCATCCTGGTTGCCGTTCGTTGCTCCGTCTGTACTTGGCTTGTCGTCCTTGCCGTCCTTATCACCTTTGTTGCCCTTGCTGTCCTTACCATCATTGCCGTCGTCACCGGCGCCACCGCCGGACTTACCAGAATCGCCATTAGTGTCACCACCATTGCCGTCGTTATTGTTTCTTTCATCGCTACCCCCACCCCCACCGTCATCCTTAGTCGGTGTGTTCAGATTAAAGGGTTGCATTTTCTTCTTGCTTTTCTTGCCACACTGGATGAAGCCTCTTTCGGATGAAAAATCAACGGAAGCCTCCATTGCCGGGTCATCAAACAATGAATCCCTTTGCCGTTGTCCTCGACGTCGGCCGTCTTCTGGGGGTGGAGGCCGAGAGCTCCCGGAATCTGATGAGAGGGGGCATTTCTGCTTAGCGGCCTCACCGGTCTGGGCACTGTCTTTCGGGACATCAGACAGGGTACCACACTGCTCATCTTCGTTATCGCATGATTTCGAGATCCGTCGCGAGCGTTTCGGTGTGGCATTAGGGATCGCCAAAGGCTTCGTAGTAATACAACCACGGGTCGGTTTCGAAGAGCGGCCGTTTCCCTGCTCGATCTGCGCCATTAGCTTTTCCCGTCTTTAGAGAGTCGATGGCTCATGTATAGGACAGATGGTAACGTGAATGTTCCAAGAGAGCCCTCGGCTGGGCCTCAAAAGCCTGCTCCTTCTCTTCTCATTCTTACTAGCCAGAATTTGTCTAAAGCAGGGCGAGAGACAAAAGAACACATACCGGTAGCGCCCTGGCTTGGGTGAGTAGCCATGAGCTTGCGATGAGCTTCAATCGAATATCTATGTCGAGCTTATCCCACCGAGGCACCGTGATCGTACTCGCAGTCGCCGAAGGCTGGATAGTCAGCCAGCCAGATGCCCGTCTTGTCCCGCTCGCGCAGAACGCCATAACCTCGGCCGCAGCCATTCTTCTAGAGGGGAAAGCTCGACTATTTGCACCGGGCTATGAGAACCATAGAAGCTGAGATGGTGTCTTAAGCAAGCTGAATTGATAACAAAGTGGGTGCCGCGATCGTCTTCCGAGGCGAGGGGCTTAGATGGCAGTGGGAGTGCTTCGAGATTATGGGCCCCAGCGTAAACCGTCCTGACTTCTGCCAAAGCCTCGAACGTTTCAAACAAATCATTCAGGCTCTCGAGGTCCTTGGGTGGCGCGAAAAATGTCTTCGTTGCTCAAAAGGGCAAGATTGCGTTGGACAAAGCAGAACAGGTTGGCGCAAGGCTGAGCGCCCCAGAGCTCTTAGTTCCCAGGTCCGACGGGATTTCTGCAATAGTTACTACGCGCCTTTCTGCTGCTCCTTCCGGCGTTCTCCTTGCCGCAAGAGAGAGAAAAAAAAAATCGAGTTTCGCTCGCGCTCCAATGGAAAACATAAGCGAAGTAAACAGGGTCACAGTAGGAAGTGGCTGGTCGTGATAACCACCAATGGCATGCGCAGAGCTGATTCTGGCGGTGCGCAGGCTGCAAATATAGTAAGACGCTGTGAGATGGGGTGCCTCCCTACGTGCAAGTCGTGACACCTTTCAGCCGCTCCTGCACGTCGTCTTACCAGGCAGATAGATTAAGCAATCATCAATCGAAGTTGCAACTGTCGATCAAAGTTGCAAACTGCTTCGTACATAGAACTTCGTCCCCCAGACAAGACTGTCTCTTTCCTCGCTGCACTGGGTCAAGTGTACAATAACAGGAAAGACGATACGAAGTACATGTGTCTATTAGCCTTATGCTGTGTATGTATGTATGGGTATGCACAAGAATATGTATAGCGGGTTCGCCCACAGGTTCCTACATATGTACAATGATTATATGCGGTCTTAGTGGAGTGAACAGAGGAGGGAGGCCACAGGGTTCTTGTGAGGGTGTGTGCATCAATACTGTACGTGCATCGAACCAAGGAAACTTGCGATTGTCGGATGGCTGGTCGAGATATTCATTGGTTCGCGCCTGTGAGATCAGCCCCCCCTACTCTCCCCCCCACCCCCACCTCGATATTTTTGTTTCCACTTACACCCACAAGGCCTCCTCCTGCGGCACCCGTATCACCTCCCGTTCATCAGAGTACTTACTTAAAGGGGTATCTACGGTGGTATGCACGTCTGTGATGATATGAGTCCTGATCGGAGGAAATATGAAGATGATCAATATATGAACAGAATGGCGATAGGGATAGAGTATACATAATAGTAGAGGCATAATTAATATCACCCGCCACACCACCTTGGATACCCTACACACAACCCCATATGCCAATATCTTTTGGATCCCATGACTACCTCTAGCTACAACCTTCCCGTTGCCCCTGTTCTCGTCTCCGGGGGGGTCACGGGTCACAAAGTCAAACATGTGGGTAACAGGAACCTGCTTAACCTTGAACTCCCCTTGCAAGTTGCTCCTGCCAGCCGATTTCGCCCTGGCCTGTCGTCCAATCCACCTTATGACAGACGCGAACTTTTTGGGGAGCCCCTCCTCCGTTCCTTATTTTGATTGAACTCCTCATCTTGTTAAGCAAGAAGATAGTGACGAATGAATTTGCAAACGAAGGTGATCATCTCACACAAATCCGTCGCTGGTGGGGCCTCCTGCGCGACATACCTCTCCCTGTGCCTTGTGAGCAATGAATACAATACCTAGTACTTTCTTTGGCGTGACCAATAGTCGTGCCCAATTGCTGGTGCATTCGAACGCGTCCGCCCGCGGCTCATCTACTTTAACCCTATCACTCCTTGCATTGAGGTATCGGTACATGACAGGATGGGCAGCTATGCGCCTGCTAGGTTGTATCTATCTCCTCGTCCTTGTCCCAGGGTGACGCCAGTCTTCCACCTTGTTGGACCCATCCTGCGGGTGAAGACTTGTGGTCTGAGAAAACCGTCGCATCTCGCAACCACTGCTGGCCCGCTGTCCCTGTCTTATTTTCCCTTCTCTATAGTACGAAGTATTTGTCAGGGTATATACATTCCCCTTGCCACTATAGCAGGCACGCGCGCAGAATGCAATCGACCCTAACCATTGCTCCCGTCCGTGCAAAGACTGGGCGTCGTCGCTTTACCATATTGTAACGTGCGACTCTATTCACTCTTCCGAGCCTCTTTCCAGTGAGGAGACACGATTCGCCGTAGAAGCGATAGTTAAGTGGGCAGGCTATTGCGGAACCCTCCATGCAGCTACATCATCTTACAGGCCTTTGACCAAAAGCGGTATCGCGACGCCTTCACCGCTCCAAACGTGCATCGAGGCATCCAGCCCGGATGCACAGAAAACACAAGCAATTTGCAAGCACTTTCGAATACTTTGAAGGCCATTCTACTGGAGACAACTGCTTCGTCACGGCTGGAACCATCGATCCGGCAGTGGGCGCGCGGTTCAGCGATCACTCGAATCTGACGACTAAGCTAGCTACGGGCTTATCCGTCCTCCAGCTATGGTTTTGGCGGTCAAGCCCAAACTGGGAATTATGTTTATATCCGTCTTCTCTCGCCATTCATGATGAGTCGCTTTGTATTTGTCGTACGGTTTAACTCGACAGGTCATCTTATTTTTCACCCGACTCTGTGCTCCATCGCAATTCCTAATCTCGACTCCAAACAGTCTCTTCGTACGTACTCGACCTGTCCGGCCTCTGGTAGTCGACCTCGGTGGATATCTGCGTATTACACACCTGCATACTACGCCTCGGTGGAGAAATTGAAGCCCAATAACGGCCCTCCATTGTAGTCTACGCCGGTTTGTGGCGAAAACCGCAGGCGTCGACGTCGCCCCAATCTCGGCTGTTCGTTCCAAGAATCTTCGGTTCTTGGAGGCCTGGATTGAAGGGAGGTATGTGACTGTAGGCATCTGCGGGAGCAGCTCTGTCGGCCATTGTGTTCGGCATTTCCCCTTTTTCTCCTTGGTGTTCCCGTGACTGTCTTGAAATTGTTTTCGGTCCCGGACAGGCGGTACGCGCACTTGATGATCCCATCGAACGACAAAGAAGGCTGGTCAGTGAACCTTTTAGCATTTCCATCATAAATTTGCGGCCTCTCTATTGGAGATGCCTGCATACATAGGGCTCCCGTGGGAGGTGCTTTGGCTTGACTTTGAGAAGACTGATGATTTTAACTCCTAAGGCTGATATAAAATGGCGTCCCCGGCCCATATGTTAGGTGAGGTAGATAGCCAAAGCGCAAATTGGGTTACACCATCGAAACTCGAGTCATATTTCATGTCACTTAGGAAACTCCGAGACCAGTCCCGTCCTTCCCACCAACATTTATCTAGCCCCCTATGAACAACGTCGCAGCTCGTTGTATCCCCTTCTCAGAGAGCGCGATATGCAAACTAGCTATGTGGATATATACTAATATGTCCAACGCATCTCGTATCACGAGGTTAGATCCCTCTGAGTGGATCGACCTCTTACCCCGTGTTCCTATACATACGCCGGAGGTCAGGGTCCAGTATACAATACACCAGCTGGGCCGAAGCACCTGTCCCAGCTCACCTCCAATTCCAGTTCAGCAAGTCTATGGGGATATATCGCGTCCGCTGGCACTAGAAGGAGTACATAAATCTCAGGGCTGCGCATAACGGTGAACAGGCGAGCCATATATGGGCGGCATATTCACCAGGCCGGTCAGCGTCTCACCGCATGCTTTTCACCTTCGTGGGGTTCTGGCTGATATCGAAAGATGCTTATGCCTGCAGTCAGTCATTCATATCCGATTAATCGTAGCAAAAGTGGGCGCTTGGATCCGGGCTGGATTTATGCATACGTGGCCACCATTCCTGGATGGTTTCTACCGTTCACCAGCAGCTTCGATAGGCCGAGACGGGCAGGAACAGCCGGCGAGCATCAGTCCAGCGGCGTAATGACCGTCATAAGTATGAATATCTGTGCGTTTCCCGAGCAGGCGAATCGGATATAAAGCATCGAATGCTATTCTTTCTTCATCAGCGCCAACTATTGCCTGGCGTGTGGTCGGCCACCGCACTTCGCGGCACGCTGTTCTGCCCAAACCGCACAACTGCTTTCCCGAGAGAGCGGCAATACTACGACGTCATATTCGCCAGCGGTGAAGGTCTTGGCACAAATGATCGTGACGACGTCGTGGTGATGACATATAAGCCGCAGCGCCGGCGTATGTTCCCACCCAGATCCTATCGAGACACCTTATTACATTGCTTAATGGCCTTCGGCTTCCATGGTCGACGGGCGGCCGCTACTAACCCTGAAACCTCTAATCTACCGGCTCTCAAATCGGTCTACAAGACACCCCGATGTACCTCGTGATGAAGCACTGTGTCTCGGCCTTCCTCTGCAGCTCATGATCACGGGAAAGTTTGTCTTCTCGGGGGTCCCAACAGGAATAGCTCGGTATCCGATTTACTCACAGTCCGCGAAGCCGCCATGATGATCATCATGGACCGTGAAGGGGACAACGAAGATCGGTAAAAGAAAGTCTTGGACGATGAACTTGTGTCCAAATAGCGCGAGCAGGACTCTCGATATCCCCGACAGGTCCTTTTATGACGAAGCAACGGGGGGCCGAGAGGGTCAGTAACTTGAGAGAGCTTCGACTAGTTCAGCTTCGAACGGCACTACAGTCTATCAGTCTCCGGGTGTGTCGCCGACATGGGTCACAGTCGAAGTCTTTAGATCTGCATCTCGTCTCGGAATCCCTCGCTGGAGGCGTAAGTCACCTCTCGAATGGAAGGGGGCAATCCATAGCCTAGGTTTAGGCATGTGCCTCAGACCCTGAATTGGGAGTAAATAGGTAGTGCTACAAGTATTAACCGATGCTCAGGTTTCGGGGATTTGAGAGCCGCTTACATTCTAGGGGTGCCGTTTACATAGCTGTCATCACGGCCCGCAGCGTCCTTCGAGCATAGTCCTCTTGATACCCCTAAAGCCTCAGCTAGAGTTCTTAACAAACCGTTATAAGACATTTAGAGTCTGATATCTTCACTGAGCTCTTCTTTTTGCTGTTGCGGATCTCCAGCGCGGACCGGAAGTGAATCGGTGCTACGATAACCTATATTGAAAACAGAGCTTGGTGGCTAATTGCCAATTAGGCGATTGCTGCACTGCAAGTCGGAAGGGCAACAGCAAGCTCCGCCATTCAGACCGGGCTAGTTTACATCCTGGACAACATCTCGGCTCTGTGTTTGGATACATCGATCATTGCGGTAGTACTTCTCTTGAAACTGTGCTGAAATGTCACGTCTTCATCCTTAGTGATTGACAATACCTACAACCAGAAATGGGGGAGGTGGTCTGAGCCTACAATGCGGATCCAAAATATAGAGACACCGAATTGGAGGCGCTCTTTCAACCACCTTGTTGGAGACGAGAAGTGCACAGTTCCGCAGGTAGCAGTAAAGTGAGCATATGTAGGTTCACAGTTCGCGACGAGGGAGCGCTCGCCAAGAGCTGGTAAGTGTTCCTTTCTTTTGTGAGGGTAAGACTTCCTAGCAGACAGATCGTATGAATAAATATTCGATATCGAAAATACAGATGGCTTACGGCTAAGGGCTGCGAATGCTGGATAACGTCTAATAAGGGTGTTTGAACAGAAACGCTTTTCGGGGTACGGTTAGACGACAGGAATGCGCGCTGCAGGCCGGCCCCGGTCCGCCAGTGTCTTCAACCGGCTCCCGTACAGGTAATTTCCCCCGCATCAGCGAGCCCTTAAACTTATCAGGTAGCAAACACTCTCACCAAAGCGCATAGACGAGCTTTCCAGCACCAACCCTACCGTTCCCCAGCTTTTGAGGATCAGGCCCCTGGCCAGCAGCCCGCGGCTCGTCTCCCAGAATACCTTCATTAACTCGAACTCGTCGCGCTTGGGCGGGGACTTGCCCCCACGAGAAGGCGCAGCGCTCGCTGATCTCGTAGCCGAGCGCGGTGAGGGGCGGGCCGCGGACGTTGGGGTGCTCGTGGCACAGCGCCTCCTCGTCGACGGGTACGATGGCGCCCAGTCTGGGCTCCCTTCGCAGGTCGTCGCTAAGCGCGCGGATGACGACGCCGAGCGACCGCAGATAGTCGGAGTTGCGCGGCGAGCAGGTCGTGATGACGCGCAGACCCGACAGCTTCACGAACTGGATCCCAAAAATCCCCGTCGCCGTGCTGCCGCCGTGGATCAGGATCGGGTACCGCTCCACCGCGGGCTCCGTCGGCAGCGGGAGCTTGAGAGACTTGTAGAGCCCTTGGCCCTAATCGTCGCCGACGTCGTTGCTAAGAAGTGGGATGCCCCATTGGCGGAAGGGGGAAAGGGGGGGTAGCGTACCAGGGTGGTGATGGAGATGCCCGGGGTCGCCACCTCCTCGTCGCTAAGGTTGTCGGGGACCTTGATCTGCACATCTCCATAGTCTTTCATTTCTTTTTTATCCCACCCAGCATACCAACCACCTAACCCCTAACCCCTAACCCCTCTTTCTTTCCCAGCCTCCGTTCCAACGGAAGCAAAGCAACCGTTTCGCCCAGAATTAAAGGAAGGGAGAAGGAAAGAAGAGAGAAAAGCAAGTATACTTACGCCTCATGAACGGGGCCGACGATGCGGTGGCCCTTACGGAACGGCTTGGTGACCTTGCTGCCGACCTCCACGACGCCGACGTAGTCGCACCCGCAGCGGACACCGGGCTTGGAATATCCGAGGTGGACGTGCTTCTAGCCGGTGGGGCTGATGGCGGCTGCCGTGACCCGGACGAGGACGTGCTTGTCGCGGAGCATGGGAACGCGGTACCTCCCGGATCTCGGCCCTGCCCTCGTCTACTATATCGATGGCCTTCACCTTTGCTTGTACCCGACCTGCCTCAGGTTTTGAGGTTAGAGAAAGACGATGGTATCTCAGCAGAACAGGAGGTCCCGGAAGCTAAGCAATGAAGTCTGGATTGGTTGCGTCGTTGGGGCCACGATACCGCAATTTATACTCGCTGGTAGCAGGCGGCCGCAGCTTGATTACAAATTCTACTTCGAGGGATCGCCCTATCTATCGTCCCTTATACTCTGGGCGGACCCATTAGCAGGATGTTTTGATACAGACCTCGCTTGTGGTCACTCCGTTGGGCCTTTCGTGCAGGGGGAGTGTTGAGTTGCTCTATGCAAGCCATCTGTCTGCTGAATAATTTGGCACCTTTCTCGGTCGAATGAGGTTACTCGCGAGGACTCTAGAAAGCCGATGACTAGTAAGAGCCCGTTCCTGCTCATCGGTGCTTAAGAACCCGGACGGGTATATGTTATGTCAGGCATCTCCCTTAAACCCCGGACGAGTCGTCCGTTAGACCCGGCTTCTCCTCATCCTCAGTGCGGACGAAATGCGAAAGTTGAAGAGAGTTCCTTACAAAGATAACATGCGAATGGCACTCTTCTAAAGTCGTCCTCGGCCCTGCAGCTCCTTGAGGGGATGGGTTATTGTTCCTTGGATGAGGTACAAATAACATGGGCTATCTGTATTGCTGCTTAGACCCCCACAAAGAGCCTTAGAGCGGGAATATGTAGTACCCCAAATTACAAATTAGAATGCTTAGTTAGAATGGACATGATAGAAACATCGCACGCAGCATAGAGATACGACTCAGTGACAACAAAAGAGGAGTCGAAATAGATAGCAATACATACGGGATCGAGGTCCCAAAATAAAATGGATCAACTCCAAGTGGTATCTATCTCGCTCTCTAGACGGGGTAATCAAATCCATACGTGAATAGATGGGAAACATAGTAACGACTTGTCCCCAAGCCCGTCACATAATTCAAAACCGTTAACCCGCTAAAGCCGTAACCCAGGGGGCTAGTCCGTATATATCAGTCTAACCAAAAAGCCGCCGCCGAAGAAAGAGTTTCGGAGTAAAGCAAGAGCGCCCGCTAAACATAATAGAGATTTCGAGTTGATAATCAAGGCTGGCCGGAACCCTAGCGGCCGCTATAGTCGCTGGCATAGCCCATGTCGCCAAAGTTCTGCTGAACGCCGCCGACCCCTTCGGCAAATCCAGCGTTGGCGCTATGGCTACTGACGTAGCCCGCCTCCTCGCCCTCATAGTCTGAGGCATCGAAACTCGAGCGGCCGCTAAGTTCGTCTTCCACGGCCATATCATTCGGACCCCAATTCATTTGAGCCAATGCAGGATATTGCGCCAACAGGGCCGCCGGCAGTGCGTAGCTGCCAGGGTTCATCCCAGGATATACGTTGGGATCCATGACGGCTTGCTGCTGGGCCATGTTTTGAGCCATGTTCTGCATCCGCTGCTCCTGCCAGGCTCGTTGCCTCTCTATCACTTCCTCGTCCAAGAGCGGCTTAATGCAGATGCGACCGGCTTCAGACCGGAAATGGCGACCTAACGCGTCTGCTCGAGCGAACCTCCTCCCGCAACCCCATTGTCCACCAGCCTTGAGGTCTCCCTTACAGACAAATTTCTTCTCGCCGGAATGGAGGCTTTCATGGCGCTTCCGGTCGTGCTGCCTAGCGAAAGCCTTACCGCATACGGTGCACACAAACGGCCGCTCGTCCGTGTGGGTACGCAGATGAGAACGGAGGTTGTACGCTCTCGTGAAACGCTTCGGGCACAGCGTACATTGGAAGGTAGCAGGATGCTTTTGGACACGTTTCGTATTGCCATTGTCCTGAGCCGCTTGATACTCAGGGTCTGCCAGGCGCAACGCGATGACGTTGTTGGGGACGGCAGACATTGACTGACGTCTCCTAGATACAGCGTTTGCGCTACCAGACCTATCGCCTGGGGAAAGCGACGCCGGCGACACTGACCGCGCGGATGACTCAGAACCGGATCGGCTACGAGACGACGTGTCGGCGCCAAGATGGGGTGAGAGGCCCCTAGGAGTATTCGGTCGCGAAATCACGGCACCACCACTGTTGAAAGGGTCCGTCACTGCTCTTGGCCGAGCTCGGGGGCGACCTATAGTGCGTTAGCCATATCCGGCGACGTTCACCATGCGACCACCTACCTCGGTCAGGGGGTACCAGGGACCCCTGGTCCAGCTGGGGCTTCGGCGGCTCAAAACTGTTCTGTCTCGAATTAGGAGCAAAGTCGATGTTGATGGAGGGCGGCGCCATGGGCTGTTGGCCCGGGGATGACCCTTCTTGTGGTAGCGTAGGGAATTCTTCCGAGGTCTGTATCGGATACGAGATGCTCGGCCCATTGGTGTATCCCGTGTTAAGCAGCATTGCTGGGTTGGGCTGGCCCACGTCGGGCATCTGCTGAGGTGATATCCTAGGGGAGATGGCCGGGCTATGTGAAGGGCTCCGGCTGTGGGCCACTTGAGGGTCCGAGATACTGAAGCTACTGAATCCTGCTACCTCATCGTAGAACCCTTCATGAGGTCGTTGCATGGGGGAATGACTGTGCTCTGAAGGTTCGAAGGTGTCGTGGCTGGTCAGATTTGGGGAGGCCGCGGCGGATGATACATCCGAAAATTCTGAGGGCGTCCTACGGTGTCCTTGGAACTGTGACTGACTCCAATCGAACTGGCCTGGTAGGAGCGCCGCCTCGGGACCTAACGAAGCATGCCTTGAGTGCGAATGTTGGCGAGGAGCAGGAGCGAATTGATGCTGGTTGAAAGACGGCGAGTGATGCGCCGAGTTCGGATCCGCGCCAAGCAGATGCGGCGGCGTGGGAGATTGGTGTGTTTGGGGGGAGGTCATGCTGTTTAAGTCGAGCTGGCTCAAATTCTGGGGATTCGTCTGGGATATGTCCCCGAACAATGGAGGACTGAACTGATCTCCAGCTGCCGTGGTGCCTTGGGGGAAGAGCGAGAAGTCGCCGGTGGTGTCGTTGAAATCAGGACCCAGTGAGAACCCGGGCTGGGTCGGGTCGAAGGAGCTTGGATCGACAATACCCTGCGATGAGAAGGGTTGCTGGGGCTGTGAAGTGGTTAAGAAATGACTACTGGCGTCGATTGTACTGAAGTTGGTGGTGGTGAACTGTCGATTGGCTGAAGGATCTATACCGAGGCCCAGACCGACTGATGGCTCACGCGACTGATGATAAGGATGAGGCGAAGGAGAGTGACTATGATTACTCCTTATATGAGGCTGTTGATGTCCGGCAGACGGAGAGCGACCGCGTACGTGGGGTGCCGGCGGCGGCGCAGATTGCGGAGTCGCTGCTTGTTGATCCATGGCGTGGAAGGCTTGTTTCTGTCTTTAGAAACAATCCAAGTTTGGCAAGGTTGACTGCGAAATCAGCCTGGCGATGTGGCGCAGCCTGATGAAGTAGAAGGTTTGACGCCGGGGGGCTGTGCCTCAGTATTGTACTGTATATGCTGTATGCGTATGTGAATGCGTATGTGTATGCGTAAGTAGCGGGTAGTCAGTCTGCGCAGGAGTCCGACACGACCACGACCACAAATGCCAAATCAGTCGACCCGTCAAAGGGACTCTCTAGCATGAGACGCCAAACCAGGATTTGCGCTCAAGCGGAGGAGAGAGGAAGGAACGTCGTAAGAATGAGGCAATGGAAAGAATGAGTGATATTGTCCAGTTACAACTAAGAGCTGCCCAGGTGGTGTCCGTTTATGCAGGTACTTTGTATGAGAAGCACGTAGATTGTGCCTATTACAGATAATCGCAATCGGATTTGCGCCCCCAGCTCAATCAAGCTGTTGTCCGGGGCCTGGATTGCTTCCCGCTTTCCTCGTCGTTGATGTTGTTGGAGATCGAGAATAGAGAACGGGATGGGGATAAGCAAAGTTGGTGCGAGAAGGCGGGGCCTGCTTTGGTACCTTAAGGTTTGCAGTACCTCTGTGCCCGTCCCGCTGTGAAGGTTACCAGACATTGAAGGGTCAGGGTTGGGCGCGCAGGGTCCTTGAAAGTTGGGAGTCCACTATCAGCCCTGGGACTACCCACAATAGGTACCTGCACACTCACATCCGATCCACACCGCAGTTGGCTCTCCAAAATTAAAAGGATGCTTAGGAGAAGGGCGGAATGAAACCAATAGCACTAATAAAAGCTTCAGTGGCCCTTTACGCATGCTGGTCTTTGAGGCTATGCTGTAATGCATATACTAGGATAGTTGAATAGGGCAGAATTGGAAAAGAGTTGGATATTGATTGCAACCGCCGCTAACAACATGATAGATAGCGCCCCCCTATAGGGCTGGCTGTTCTGTCCCTTGCTGCTGTCCATGGTCCTCGGTATCCCTGCCGGACTGGCACACTTCCCGAACGAACCTTACGCAGTACTTTTCGTAGACTACTGACTAAGGCGTACGATACGTGGGTCTTTCTGTTACTCCTGTCTAAAATAGCACCAGGAATATCTCGTATGATATACCGCCTATAAGAGCTGGTATGGATGCCCCGTGGGACTCCCCAGTACCGCTAATGACGTGATAAGCGCACGTGGCTCTCCAGAGGAGTTGAAGCCCTATGGACTAAATTACTTACTCTAGGGCGAGAGTGAAGAATGTCGATGAAAGTGTAACCTAACGGCAGCTAAAGTGTCAAGTCGGAAAAGTAACAAGCTCAGGGGTATGAGGTCGCGCATTATCCAGCCATCGGTGAAAAGCAATCCGGCTTTTGTTCGTTCATGCATAGTCATCTTCGTTTCAATTGGGAAAGGAGTATATGTTAACATGTAATGTCGTCCGTGTACGATGCATAATTCAACCTGCCAAGCCTAGATACCTATGTATGTAGGTAAGTGTGCCCTGTGCGTCATCAAGCGCCCGACGCCTCGATGATTTTCTCAACGGCGTTGGGTTCAAAACGAGAGTTGTTAGGCAGGGATGTAGATATCAAGGCGTACACTAGGTACCGCAACCTGGGCGCCGCGAACAGAGTTTAACCGGTTGCCTTGGGCGCATTCAAGCCGGATGTCCATCAACTGCACATGGTGGTAGCACGCCGGCGGTCCTCGTATTATGAAGGTTGTATGCCATCGCCGTATAGAGGTGTTTCGCATTGATAATGCTCTCGGAAAGTTACTGGCTACCAGCCTGAGATGGCGAACGTGCTCACGAATCTTAGTGATGATGCACATGTGCAGTCATGGTTTGACAACATCAGCGCAATGTTGTACTGATGTTTAGAGGCTGGAATACGGCTAGGTCAAACATGGTTCAACACAAGGAGGGGACTCGGTCAAAAAGGAAAATGTCGCCCAAGAAACACGCTCCGATATAGAACTCGATGCGCTAAATATAATATCATCACCAGAAGCAGTGGAGCGACGACTTCCCATTGGTTAGAATACCAAACCCCAAGGAGGTCGGTCGGTGAATATCAGCCTGCTGGGGCATTTAGGCAACCATTATAGAAACATATGTGCGCGCGATATAGGGGTTAACCTAAGTACCCCAGGTATGTAGTGACTACCCAAAGCAGACGAAGGATCTTCAGACCCATCATCGCGGCCATATCGAATGTGATCCAGGGAATTTCAAAAACCTCTCACCGATGATGGTTCTTCTGAAGATTTGGATCATTCTCCCGGGTCTGGCAGCGTCTTGGCGAAACCCCGCTAGGCTCTCTTGTCAGCTTTTAAGAGTTATATCTGGCGGCCCCTCGACCGGATATATCCTTCGTCAGATCGTAATCGGTCCAACAGCAAAGATAGCAACAAACCGAATTGCACAACATGAATCATCAGTCGTATGAGTTCTCTACGTTTCTGTCTATCAGGACTGCCAAGAATCTATGCAATGCAAGTTTTTACATTGACTAGTTACCTATGTATTTCATATCATCTACGGTGCAAACTCGTCATGATTGATCGATCTACAAAAGCCAGGCGGGCCACATATCAGCGAATTCGATTTTCCACTTTTCGACGACCCACGCTTGTGGAGATCCGTCCACGCGCAATGTGCATCCTCTCATCTAACCCGGTCGGGAACTGGCCGAGGCTGTGCTGAAAACTTTAAAAGGTTACCAGCTTCTATTTTAAGGCACGCCTTGCTCGGGGGTTGTCCACTCAAAGCCTGTGCGGGGCCTGAACTGACGACGAATCGAAACGGCGAATGGCCATGAAACTCCAAACCTTGGATAATCTTCTTGCTATTAAGCCCATTGAGCGCCAAACCCAGAGTACCTAGTATCTATTTCTGATGCGCATGACGTTCCGAGGCAGATCCGGATACCTAGTACAGGGGCCTTATACACAACTACCCCATAGCCGCCGTCGGCGATACAAACCTGCCACTTCGGAAGGTGGATCAGCTGGTTACAGATGGCCCTGCTTTCGGAATTCCGATTGAGGAACATTTTTTTTAATATAGTCTAGGAAACACCACTTACCATGTCAGCGGGTGTGAAAGATCCGGCGTCTGCGATTCGCCGGAGCCGATCCCGCCCACAAAGGAGGCGATTAGTTAGAAACAAGAAGACGCGGAAGATATTTACCAACGGTTCTTTACGGCGACGGGCTCCAATACCTAAACTAGCCACCACGTACAAGAATACCATGACGGGAAAGCTGCAAGCCAAGAACTTCAAGTTAACACAATAATCTATCAGTGTATCTATAGAGTGGGGAAGAAGAGCAAACCTCCGAAACGCCGTGTCTGTGGACCTGAGTCCGTCTAGGGGTATCTTGGTGATCGGACTCTCGATCAACCTAACAGACGACCGTATCCCGGAGTCCCTGCTCTTTGTATCAACGCCTAAACACCGCCGCGGTGATGCCCGAATGCTATAGAGTGAACCCTCAATCCCAAATATTTTCGTGATGATGATGCTCGACAACACAAGACTGCTTGAGGTATGGTACATGCGCTTCAAATGACCTCCGCTCGTTCGTAGCCCTCCGGTTTTGAGGCGGGCCTGGGCGGGCTCCTGCCGCCCTTGTACTCGCTGACGAACGGGTTGGGGTCCTCCTTCTGGTCGAGGTTGCTCAGGGTGTGGTTGACGCCACGGTGGCACGCCTCATCAGCTCGTATGTAGAGGATGAGGTCCTTCATGCTACGCTTGCCCTCGGGCATCTGCCAGTACTTGACGGCGAGGTCGGGGACCGTGAAGTTCGGGTCAGACCACTTCGGCAGGTGGCCCTCCTCTATCTGCTTGATGCACATCGTGTACGTGTGGACGGCTTCCTCTTCGAGGTACCCGACGAACCGGTGAGTTATCTTGGGGGAGATGAGGTAGGACAGGAAGAGCGCGTTGAAGTACACTCCCTGAGCACCGATGAGCATCAACTTCATGAAGAGACCTGATCACGTTAGCAGAGAGCAAATTCTACTCCAGTGGTATTGGGCGGCAAACCTGGCTCACACATCTTCATGAATGTGAGAAGATGCATTCTTTCGTTATAGGACTCCTCGAGCAGTGTCTCTATCCAACCGTTGTCTCGCTTCAGCCGCCGCAGGCTGTGGAGGTGTCGTAGCATTCCGGCCACCATGCCCGGCACGCCGGCAATGGACTCGAGGAAGATAAACCGGATCATCCATTGAGACTCGGTCAGGGGCTTTATGGAATTCACGGCGGTGGTCGGATTCTTCTTGTCAACGGACTGCTCCTTCTTCATGCCGGTGAAGAAATCCATGCCCCACCGGCAGAACCTCATGAACTTCCAGGCGGCCCAGTCGCCGAGCGTCTGGGGTTCCCGGTGGGCCGGGACGACGTCGAGCATCTCCTGTTCGGTGTAGCCATGGTGAGGCCACGCCGGTAGGGTCTGACGGATGTTCTCCGTCTCCTTGGCAGGGAAGAAGTCCCTCAGGTGAGGGACGGGCGTGGTGGAGAAGCACCTCGTTGTTCCATGCTGGTGGACTGACACTAGAACAGCAACACGGAAGCCGGGGTTGCCGAGTGTGGACTGATGGAGGAGTGGTGCCACAGCTCTGGAAAGCTGCTTTGACATACAAAGTTTGGTGCTGGCTCTTGGGGACAACATCGAGTATGGCGAGCCCCGACGTAAGGTTGGTGCGATGAGTGAGATGTTTTCGGAAGACTAGACGAGGCTAAGATTTTCTCCCAGGGGAGTGACTTGGATAACAAAGGAGACGGACGGGGTTTGCCTCAGGACGCAAACAGTATTTAACCTTACAGAGTATCTCGACTTACCCTTTGCGCCTCCTGATGGGCCCGCAAAGATGAGATAAGCAAATTTCTACAGACATCGAAGCAAGGAGCCTACAAGGGCTCGCTACGAATATCAACCGGCGAGACGAACATCGGTCCCCAATCCGGGCTTTGAACGTTGTCGCCTCAAAGAGAAGGCCGACTGGCACGCGAGGTCTAGCTCAGCCGCAAGCATGCCAGCTCGGCGAAGATGCGACGGGTCCCTAGTAACAGTGCGTCAAGGAATGCCCTTCTAACTTTTTCTGTAGGCAATCCGTGCGCTGTCAGCTGACTGAAAATCGGGAATTCTAGGAGCTGGCTGACGGAGGTGCATGGGCGCGAAGAAGCGAGTTATATCCGAGAAATTTTCTTCGTCTGCCCAGGTGACTCAGAGGACAAAGGATAGTCCGACAACGAAATAATCACAATTCTGACTAATACTTTAAGTCTATTACATTGAGATTCAATTGTGACTTGGTCGAACGTCAAGATACAGTCGAAATTTCTTTTGAGTCCTGCACACAAAGAACAAGTATTCATTATATCAAACCTTTGAATGCTATTTGCCTAAAAATGTAGCCGTCGGAGAAGGGCGTAGATTTGAGTTGAAAACCCAGTGCAAAAAAGGGAGAAAAGAAAACAAAAGTCGCATTGGAGAGAACTGTATTGCTGTTGATGCCCTCCAAACGATACCTACGGCTTGTATCTGCTCGTAATTTGCACATGTATATCTATGATGATAGGATTGGCAAAATCGCCGGTGGACATTCGTGAGACTCTTCTAGACCGGAAAGCAATTATATTGGAAAAGGCTGTTGCAGGAATGGACGTCATCGTACTTCGTACAATCATCGGGCCCCGGGCATTCTAATCCGAGAGTGACAAGATTGTGGAAGTGGGGTGACGGAGGGCGGCACCTGGGTAAGGGAATCAGCGGGAAAAAAAAAAAAAGAAAGCAAAAAAAAAACAAAAAGGCAATTGCCCCGCGTCGATTATGAACTTCATAAATGTATAAGTGATAGTAGCACGAAGGTACAATGCTTCCATAGTGTATAAGCTACTATGTAGGTAGGCTACTAAGTACCTAACAAAGGTTCAGTTTGTGCCCAACTCGCTGCCACAAGTCCAACTACTAGGCTAGGTACTTACTTCGTAGATCAGCAAACATTCTACTCAGGTCTTCTTCCTTCTTTCTCTCTAATTCCACAGCCTAGATCACGGCCTCACTTTCAACAGCTACTTTCTTCCTTGCATCCGTGCATTGAATTCCTTGCGTATTTCCAAACCAAAACCCATCAACTTCTAAGACGATTTTCGGGAACTACTACCTGTTCTTACCAAGTAATTCACAATGCCTTCCAAAAATCAGTGGGGTAAGTTTTACCTATCATTTCTCTGCGTGAAGAAACGGGCAATGTCAATCTCGAATTCTATCCGCCTATTCGTCGGAGCATATTTGGATGTGCGTATACACGACATCCGGAGTCATGCACAAGAGAGACCGGGCACCGTTTCGCTTTCCTGGAAAACTATCATCAGCAATAATCGGTGAAAGCTTTGGGCTAACCGCTTCTTCTAACATAGATGAGGAGGAATCTGACTCCGGCTCCGGCTCTGAAACCACGCCTCCCGTCGGTACCACTCGCCGCAAGTTCGACGACGAAGAGGGTGATGACAATGATGTATGCCCCATCTTCTTTGGCCTATCCCTATCGTATCCGCCCGTTTCTTAGTACTTACCCCTCCATGATAGGTCCTAGATTCCTGGGACGCCGCCGAGGACTCCGAAGTCGAGCGCGAAAAGGCAAAGAAGGCTGCCGAGGCAAAGGCTAAGAAAGAAGCCGAAGCCGCTGCCAACAAGAAGTCCAAGACTCAGCGCATTGCCGAGGCCCAGGCCGCACGAGCTCGCCAGGCGGCCGAAGAGGATGAAGAGACTGATGAAGAGACCGAAGCCGATCGCCGTGAGCGCCTACGTCGCACCGAGAAGGAAGCCGATCTGAAACATGCTGAGGATCTGTTTGGCGATGCTGGTCTCAGTGTCGGCGGCGGCCCAAATGGCAGTCGCAAGACTACTGTTGGTTCAGCCGTCCCCATCGACCCTAAGGACCCAAGCAAGACCGTCGACCTGAGTACTCTGCCTCTGTTCAATCCCCAGACCAAGACCCAGTTCGAGGCCATGCGCAACATCCTAATCCCCATCATTGGTGGCAACTATAAGAAGGCACACTACGCTCTTTTCCTACAGGAGTTTGCCAAGCAACTGGCCAAGGATCTGCCCAGTGACCAGATCAAGAAGGTTGCTAGCACTCTCACTGCACTCAGTAACGAAAAGATGAAGGAGGAGAAGGCGTCCGAGAAAGGTGGCAAGAAGACGAAGGCTCAAAAGACCAAGACATCTTTAGTCACCACCCGGGCTAACGCTACCGACCTCGATACATATGATGACGACGCCTTCGGAGAGTAAGTGACTGTTCTAATTGGGTTATGTTTGGACGAACGTTAACCGCCACGAAGCGAGGACTTTATGTGAAAGGCACAAAGGGATTATCATATTCCTATGTGGCTCCAGCCGCCACGCCTCCATCCACGCCCCTTCGGCTTCGAGAATTGGTCACCGCGATTTCTTGAAGCCGCCACCTGACACACGGCATGATGTCCAACAGTTTCGCATGCTCTGGCGTCGACTGTCATCCTTCCCC
Organism: Monosporascus sp. CRB-9-2; assembly: GCA_004155915.1. Classification (NCBI taxonomy): domain Eukaryota; kingdom Fungi; phylum Ascomycota; class Sordariomycetes; order Xylariales; genus Monosporascus; species Monosporascus sp. CRB-9-2. The sequence continues at coordinate 24,533 of QJOA01000071.1, read as the reverse complement.
TTCCGGCGTCGGGATTGGGAAGTACGAGGCGCAACTACGTGACGATGTATGAGTGGGCGGAATAAGCAGGTTGGGGGAGCCTGATCGGGGGCTGCATTTGTCACGTCGTCGCTGGTGGCGGAATGGCGTTTGCTCCGGTTGCAACGGCGCATCATGAAGCGAGTAGGCTCAGTCGGGCTGAGTTCATCGTTGGAAATGGCTGCTCGGCTGGACGGATGGGATAAGCGGGCCATATAGACCGGAAGAGAAGAGGCGCGCTGATAGACAGACTGTGATTTATACACTGCACTGGATCTCAACATCAATTTTACAGGTCCCACGAGGTGTCATGCATGTAAGGTTACCCCTTTTCATCTCACGCATCACCACGCCCCTAGCTTTGACCTGTATCAAGCCTTTATCTATACTACGATAATATGAGGAGGCTTGTATAAACAACGTCTATCTTCCTCATGCCGTAAAACCGCTAGCAGCCAAGAACCGGAGTACAACACTCATTCCACTCAGGACAGAAAGCAGCATCCATCGCTCGGATCGAGGTCACTTAAAGACATCGTTTTCTTTCTCGCAACTCTTGCCGGCCAGCTGTCCTCCAGACTGACTGGCTATATGTACATAGATAGATAGGGGTATTTCCGAACCAAAGACCGACACCAGCCCGTTCCTTAAAGAACTCCGACATCGCGAAAATGACAATGATAATAAGGCGCCAGACACCCTCGTTCCCCTTTCCCTTTCGTTCCCTTTCGTTCCCTTCCTTTCACCTCTATATACTCGTGCGGACCGGCCGACCGACTGACAGACGCCGTCGAAGACCGAAAATCGTATCTACATGTACGTAATACCTATACATCGCGGAAGAGGAGTCTTCCCTCTTTTTCTTTCGTTCTTTCTTTCTTGTTCTATACGTTTCACGTTACCATATCCCGTTCATCGGTGTTCCCGCCTCCCCATAAGATTCCAGACCGGATCGGATCAAATCAGACGACGTTGCCTGCCATGCCCATGAAGAGGGCGTGGACGGCGAGACTCAGGGTCCAGAAGCCGACCTTCTTGAGGCGGCGGGTGCGGCTCTGCTGGTCCTCGACGTCGCGGGCGAAGGCCGCGTACACCTCGGCCGAGGTGTCGTCCATGAGGCCGCAGTCGAAGATGGACCAGGCGCCGTCGAAGTCGCTGGCGCGCTTGACGATGCGGCACGTGATGGGGATGTAGGTGCGCTTCGCGTTGATGTACGCCACGATAGGCCGCACCAGCGCCTGGTTCACGTACGACATGTCCGACGTGAACACCGGCACCGTCGCCTTCACGTCGTTGAGGTGGATCCGCAGGTCCATTACCAGGTAACGCGGGGGCTCGTCGTCCGTGAAGGATGTGGCGGCAGCGGCAGCCGCGGAGGCGGAGGGGGTGGTGGCGGACGGCGAGATGTCGCTGGCCGGTGGCGGCGGCACTTGTGGTGGTCCGGGTGTCGTGGTTGTGGGATCCGACTCGTCAGGGACATTGTCGGATTTTAAGGCGTTTGGCTGATTGAAGATTGCTTCTTCAGCAGCACGGCTCGTGTTGCTGTCGAGGATGTGGAGGTAGCGGTTCGATGTCACGGCTTCTTCGAGACGCTCGTAGAAATCAGACATCACCTTGGTTATGCTCTCATCATCATCGGCTGGGAATCTGATGTCGGCGACGATATCGACATTGCCCTCGTAGATCCAGCCGAAGGGGCCCTCAACGCCCCTGTTCAAGTGGTCTATTCTGAGACCGTCTATCCGAAGGCGGCTGAATTTCTTCCAAGCATCGGGAGGACCAAGGGGATCTATAACCGCCTGATCGTGGCCCGCAGGTATTCCATGAACCTGTCGGGGATGTATTGTGAATAACGACCCGTCATACGATCCCGACATGTGGTTGGCTGACAGGAAGTCGTAGAACAGAAACTGTTTCCGGAGTTGTGGTAATTCGCACGAGTATATACTAACGGAGAAGGGTCGGAAACCACCTGGTTGATGGATAGTGACTAGCAGATCCTCCATCTTGAAGGCGTCAATCTCGAAATCGCCTGGATTATGCTCGTGTCGGTAGGATAAGGGGTCGACTTTCTCGTTGGACCATTTCACGTGAGTACGATCCACGACCCCCCGCACGCCTTTAATCTCAACATCTTTCAGTAACCCCTTGCCATTCCACCACTTGACGAAAGACAGAGTGACATTCACCGTATTAAGGGTGACGTCAAATTGGGTATAGTTGCCGTCGTCCTCCTCGGTCTTCTGTCCTTGATCTGCGCCCCTCTTAGCAGCTGCCACAGCTGCGGCATCTGTAGAAGAGCCCTTGCTAACAGATGATTTGACTTGACCCGGCCTTCGAGAGACAAATACGTTCCTGAAGGAGATAACACCGTCCTTCCACCTCGGAACTATGGCAGACTCGAAAAAGACGGTCAATCCAGCAGATTCTGTTAGATAATCGCCGACCCATTTCGCGAGCGTTTCTACCAATGGAATTAGCTCCAAGCTAACAGAACTCGAATTGTCGAAATGAAGCTTACCTTGGGCGAAAACGGTGTTTATGAAGAAGATGATGAGCGAAAAGAAGGTTGTTGTCCCCACCAAAATCCAGACCAGATGGCCGAACAGGAACCACGAAACGAATGCTCCCCATTCGTCAGCATTCCAAGGTCGCATACTCCTGATAGAAAACCACTTGAAACGAACCCTCAAGCGCTGCCAGAAGCCATTTGCCGCGGCCAGAAATTCCTCCTTGGTTGGTCGGTGGGATAGATGCGGTATGTTGGGGAGGTGGAAATACTTCGACATCGAGGTAGGTTCCGGCGGAGCCGGTTCAATCTTGGGCTTGGAAGAACCCTCTATAGGCTGTTGCGGACCATCACGTTTCTTCTGCGCGGCGGTCGTTTTCCCATTGTCGACGCTCGACTTGGAAGACTTAGTCCGTCGCGGAACTCGCGGAGTGCGACCCCGGGTCCGGCCTCGGGTTGGCCCGGCAGTATGGACGCTTCTTTGCCACGCTTGTCTCGCCAGCTTGCTGATGTTCGCCGACTGTCCTGGGCTCCCTAATATGGCGGAATCTGCAGCAGCGGAACACGTCGCGATCACCGTGTTGGTCGCTGGAGAGGTAGGGGTGAACCCCACGAGTAGCAGTCCACCAGAGGTGAAGCTCCGCCGGACATTGCTATTATAAGCTCTGGGCGATCGTAAGAGCGACCATAATGAAGGTCTCGAAGCTCGAGCTTTTGCGGCCGAGGAAAAGGATAAGGTTTGGTTGGGCCCAAACCCATTTATCGGGCTGTGTTTTGACGATATCCCCGACGCAAAAGAGTTGATCTGCTCGTAAAGCGATCGCCAGGCATAACGCCCAGGCCCCAGGACGATCGGCCTAGCTCTTGGTGCTGAAGGCATTGCGCAAACTCATTGTGTCATGACTTCTGCAGGACGGTGGGGGGTCAACAACCAAAAGAACCCAGTCCCAGTGTAATATACTAAAGGGATATCACACCTATGCGCAGCTCCCAGTGCGCAAAGACGTTCAAGAACCCGGAAATCAACGTGTAATGCAATTATGGCAAATCGGCATGAGGGGAAGACATACGGATTTGGGGTCCCAGTTCTTCTTACCGAGATTGTAAGCAAAGCTTCTGGGGTTATGCAAAGAAAAATCTCGTCATTAACGCCCCTTGACGCGCTAAAGGCCGTAAGAGTTAACTCCAGACCCTTGTGTGTGTCCAGTGTCTTACAGCGGTTCACCTTGGAACCCCGCTATCGCTAACCTCCTTATCGCTTGTAATCGTTATCACTAGATCCCCACTATGGGTAATACCTTACTTATCCTTATCGGCAAAGACCCTCGAGACAGCCCACCGCCCTCCAATTTTTTAGTACTACGTAGATGCTACTACACATTCAGATACTCCGTATCCGCCAGAAAACCGTCACGACTTTCGTCCCCCTGCGAACTTGAAACCTACTCGACCCATACTAGCCCGAGGGAGAATCATCCACAGAATATCACCATGCCGGCACCCACAGCGCCGCTGAAGCAGCCGGCGGTCGAGGACGTCTCCGCGCCCGCCCTCCCAGACCAACAAGCAGAGGACGAAGGCTTCGCCCTCGAGGGCATGGACGCCCTGCCGGCCGACGCGAGCGCGGTCCTCCAGCCCGTCGCCACCCCCGCCGCGGGCCCCTCGGGCGCGGACGCGGACATGGACATCGACGAGGAGTCGAAACCGCGGTTCGCGCCGGCCGCCAATGGCGAGACCGCCGCCCATGTCCAGACGCGCAAGGTGCCGATCCCGCCGCACCGCATGACGCCGCTGAAGGCGGCCTGGCCCAAGATCTACACGCCCCTCATCGAGCACCTGAAGCTGCAGGTGCGCATGAACCCCAAGCACAAGCGTGTCGAGCTGCGCACATCGCGCCACACGACCGACGACGGCGCCATACAGAAGGGTGAGGATGTAAGTTCGCAGTCTTCTGTCGTCCTCCTCCTTTCCTATTTCTTGGATCGGAGGGGGAATATCGAGATGTCGCCGAGGGAACCTGCTGGCTAACGCCTCTGTTGCAGTTCGTGCGAGCCTTCGCATTAGGGTGAGAAAGCCCCAGCCCTCTCCCCATCCGGACGTCGCCACCCACCTGGACGGCTGTTCTATAGCTTGAATTTCCGAGGGGGAAATCGTACTGACTTGGGATCATAGTTTTGACGTCGATGATGCTGTGGCGCTTTTGCGGCTTGACGACTTATACATAGAGACCTTCGAAGTGAAGGACGTCAAGACTCTCAACGGAGACCATCTTGCGCGTGCTATTGGACGTATCGCAGGAAAGGACGGCAAAACCAAGTTCGCGATAGAGTGGGTTTCCTTCAGCTATGGTTCCCGTGTGAATGGGAACTTTTTGGGGCCTGTGTTGATATTTTGAATAGGAACGCATCAAGAACAAGAGTGGTGCTTGCGGATAGCAAGATCCATATCCTTGGAGGTAAAGGCCTTTAGGAAAAAACGAGTCCGGTGTGGTTTGTACTGACTTCGCTAATAAAGGCTTCCAAAACATCCACATAGCTCGCGAGTCGATCGTTAGGTAAGTCGACTACTTGAATAGGGGTCATAGTCATGAGCAGCTGGGCTAACGTGTTTCCAGTTTGATTTTGGGCAAGCCGCCCGGCAAGGTCTACAACAATCTTCGGACAGTATCCTCGCGGATGAAGGAGAGGTTCTAGATTCTTGGCTAGCCAGAGGAGCAGGGTCAGAGCATATTCTCAGCATGGGCATGGAACGGAGTTCGGGGGGTATCGGGAGTCAAGGCTGTTTTGTGTTTCTCTGAAAATAGGGATATGATGGGGGTTTCTCGAGATAAAAAGTCCTCTACGATTAGAACAAGGGGGTATCATCATGACGTATAACGATAGATAACATTCGTGTGCTGGCCAGTATCCGTCAAAACAATAAACGCCGACTCCTTTTTGCCTTCCTGCTATACCCCTGACGTGCCAAAACTCTTCCCTATAAAGCAGTGACCAGCGGACAGTCCTTCTCCAAGCGCGATTCAACCCTCACTTGACATAGACCTCAATAGAGTCCATGTCCTCGATATCGGCGTCTTCAACCGTCATATTAGGGTCCAGCACCTCCCCATCCCAGCGCAGCTCGACATCCTTATCGGCAGGCAGCTTCTTCAGCCGCTTGAAGACGATGGACAGCATGGAGATGGTGGTGCTAGGCCTGACCTTTACGTTCTCCGGGTCCATGTCCCGCGCCTTGAGGCTGAGCCTGATTTTGGTCTCTTCCTGGTCGGGCTCCTCGCTGCCCTTGCCGTCGCCACCAGCCTCGCCGTCGGGGTTGTCCTCCGGGAACCACTCGCCGCGCGCGCGCATGCGCTCCAGCTCCCTATCGCGCAGGAACTCCTCGTACAGCTCCGGTGTCCACGCCTCAAAGTGTACCCTATCGCGGCCAGCATAACCCGCAGGCGGATCGCGCTCCCAGGCCGGGTATAGCGAGCCGTCGGTGGGCGACGGCTGGATACCCAGCGCCGCCAGCGTCGCGCTGCCGTACACCTTGTCGCCCCGCCACGTGAAGAACATGTTTTGCAGGACGGTCAGTGGCACGGGCGCCTGCTTATTTAGCTGCATCTGCACCCACGTCCTGTGCACGACCGCCAGCGGCTGGAAGAGCTTGCGCTTGAACGCTATGGGCTCGATGCCGTCGAGCGCCGATGAGATCAGAATCTGCACGACCGGCTCCGGCCCTCCCGTGTCCTTGCCGCCGGCACCCTCCGCGGCTTCGCGTTCGAGGCGCTCGCGTTTGCGCTTTTCAGCTCGTTCAAGCGCGCCCTGGATGTAGCAATCGAAATCGGCATCTCCGCCTCCGCCGGCCTGGGGGCCGCTCTCCAGTTCGAGATCGCTCTCTTCGAGCGTATCTTGTGGTTTCGCAGGGGAAGACTCGCGGACTGACGGAGAGCGCTTATTCAACGACGTCGCATGTTTCGTCTCCTCGTCGCTAGAATCTAGGCTAATTACGGCAGTGTTGGTGTCGGTAGGGCGTGAAGTCCGCGAGCTACGCGTGCTTCTCGGTGTCCTGGTGTGGTGTCGGCTGAGAGTATCGCGTTTGGCACTCGGAGATTTCGGGCTAGCGCCGGAAGCTTTCCGTGACTTCTGGGGTCTGGTGGTGAAGACATCGTCGCTTTCGTCACCCGAGAGGGATATGCGATGGCGCTTTTTCGCGGAAGCCGCCTCGTCGTCTTCTCCATCCTTGCCGCGATGAAACCGATCTTGCAGTTTCAATGCTTCTTCTTTCTCTTTCCGAGCGCGCTCTAGTTTCTTCCGGCGCTCCTTCTCTGCCTTCGCTGCCTTCTCCGCAGCCTCCCTTTGCTGGTCTTTGATGACGTCCGGGAAGAACTCCTTGGAGCGGCTGAACAATGCGAGACCATCGTCGTTATCGTCTTTGGGTTTCTCGACTGGTTTCCGCGGGATTGTGCGCTTAAAAAGGAGTTTCCTCTTAGGTTGTGTCGAAGGCGGCTGTGGATCCTCCATCGTGGGGATGCGAAAAGGTGGTATCGCGCCAGTGAGTTTGATGCAGTTTCGAGGCGTAGGGAGTCAAGTACGTCTCTCAAAAATTCAGCTGCTGCCGGTACTTTCGCGTTTTGGTATTAGACATTCCAAGTGGGAGAGGGGAAACGAAGAAAGTTCTGGTGATATTGACGACGATGAATGTTGGGAAGGTTAATCCGATGTGGTTAAGCCAGGTACTTCAGCTCTTAACGCGATGCGCATCAGTCGAGATCGTTCGGTAAGCGCGACGCGGACCCCACCGATCTATTTTGAAGTCATTCCTGTGGGTCCTGAACCTGGATACATACTGGTAGCTATATAAGTGGGGCTTACTTCTTGTACCTCCATAGCATTTTCTAAATATCGAACCAAAAACTACCCGACGATATGTAATAAGCTTTCTTAATCGAAACAGCTTCCGCTTCAGTCTTAGAATTCTTCACCCCATAATAACAACAACGATGGAGAACGGCACCGTAGCTGCTGCACAAGGCGAAGGAAGGGATCCCTCAGGGTTCCTGAGTGAAATTATCGGCAATCCAGTCACGGTGAAGCTAAACTCGGGTGTTGTCTACAAAGGTAAGTGCAGATGAGGACCGGGATGGAGGCCGCCATTATCTCAAGCACCAACTTACCCACTGTGCACAGGCGAACTTCAGTCAGTTGATGGATACATGAACATCGCGCTGGAGAAGACCGAGGAATTCGTGAATGGTGTCAAACGGAGGACGTATGGGGATGCCTTCGTGCGAGGCAACAACGGTCAGTCGGGCTACTGCTTGTTTATAAGATTAACCACCTCGCTGACTCCCACTGCAGTTATGTACATCTCAGCTGATTCCTGAGGAAATTGTGTTTCCGGGAATCTGCTTTATGATTATGATAGACGTGCTTATTGGGCTCTAATAAGCTGGAGGCGCCGAGGTGAGATGGGCTAAGAGGAGTGAGGCTGCGTGCGCTCCATGCCACACGCCACGGACCCTACACCAGCTCCGCGATGATAAAAATATGGAGTTATATACACCCGTGATTCCCGCTCTGTCGTTAAGCCGGTGTATTTAGAGAATCTGCCGGTCAATAAAGCTTCGTTTGGAAGGTCAATGTATCACTGAACTGCGACGGGGCTTTTCTAAGCGCTTTCATGCATTCTAGTCGCCTATTGCTCTTGAGACTGACGTCTCTAAAACTACATCGGTTCTTGTAACAGGAACCCAATACGGTCTACGAGATGCCTATATGCTCATATATGACACACAGATGCGGCTTCTCCATAGCACCCATGCTTCTAAGCGAGCTTTCCACGGCTGACAGCAGACTATCTCAGCATCTAACCCCCTTTTCTGGCCATCGAGACTATAATCTATCCGCCCATGCATAATACGTGACACCATGGACCGCAATCTCGCCCTTTTCGTTCCTCTCAACATCATCCCCGTTCAGCGCATCTTCCACAATCTTCTTCGCATTCTCTAAATCGGCCCCCTTGAGCACGGCGATCTGGCTCAGGGTCTGAAGACGCGACCACAGCGCATCCTCACTGAGCCAGACTGTCCAGCTTACCTTGCCCTCGCCCAGCGGCAGACTGAATCTGGGGAGATGGTCGGTGATGGTATTCTTGATCACCTGGAAAGGAGTGTACGGTAAGTTCTCCACGAAAACGTCCTTCCATGACTGTGCAAGTCAACGTCTATATTAGTTCCTATTAGGAGGGAAGACGCCGTACCTCGTCTCGGAAACGAGGGTTGCCATCATTAAAAGAGGTGATGAACTCATTCAGCTTCTGCTCCCATTTCGTAGTGGCAACCCACGAGGCCGGCTTGTTATCTGTCGGAGCTGTTAGAGCACGAGCACTACTACTTGTTGTCTTCTCGCCAGTTCTTACAGTCTTCGATGTTCCATATCATGCCAAATACGGCGCCCGGCCTGAGAACGCGCTCGATCTCGGTTAATGCCTCTGTAGTAGCAAACCTTCCGATGCGTTAATAGAGAGGAAAAAGGGGCAAATAATGTCCAGCCAAAAGGTGAATTTACCAATGGAAAGACTGCATGAATTTAGCCATCATCATCGTCGCTGCGTAGAAATTTGGAGAGACGGGGCAATTGCTAACTTACCTGGGCCGCGATGCACGCATCTCCCCACTCGTCATCAACCGGCATCTTCTCTGCCTTGCCCGCGAGCACCTCGACGCCGGGGAGGTCCTTCTCAACCAGCTTTCCCCGCACTGCGACACCCCGAGTTAGTAAGGGGGAAGTTGTAAACCCAGAAACTACTTACTGCCTTCATGCGGCTCCACCGCCTTTACGAGGAACATCTCGGGCCGCCTCGCCAGCAGCTCTGTGAACTTGCCTGTACCCGAGGCGACCTCAACGATCTTGGACTCGGGGTAGTCGGCGACCTTCAGTGCGGACAGGAAGGCGTCGATGGCCTCGGCGGGGTACGAAGGGCGGTGCGCGTCATACGCGGCGGCATTCTTGAACCCCTCCTCCGCCGCGGTGGGGAGAGCGTGCTTGGAGGCCATCTTGCGAAGAAAACTCAAGTGCAGGCGGCCGCTTCAGGTGTTGTTACTAAAAGTTCGTTTATTCGATAGCTGAATATACAAAAGATCTCATTTAAATGCACCTCGGATCCGAACTCGAATTCGACCCTGCATAACATCACGTTACTTACCACTGGCGGTGGGCTGTTCAGCCCCTTACGTTGGTTAAGTGTTTAGGTAGCTTGCACAAGTTAAGCCGGAAGACACCGAGACGCATACAAGGTTATACAGCGGATACATTGTACGTATGCAGTCGGTTTTCAAGATCGCTTCTTACATACTTCTAGCTCGTATATTTTGGGGATCTATATGCGAGCGACTTTCCGAAAGGAGACTGCTTGATAAAAGTTACCGAAGCCGCTTCACTGATTTAACTGTGCGCATGTACGTCTAGACATGCAGTGTGCCTGAGATTGTGGCACTGGGACCCCAGCGAGTCGGACCACACGCCGATACGCCTACTCAAAAGTTAGGTACCCTCAGCTGTGTAGATACCGGCATAATGTACGATGATGCAGTTATACCCGCCGCTGCCGTCGATTCCAACCGGGATCCGGAATGGAAAGGTTGGTTGATGCTGTTATGAAAAACCGGGTTGAAACCCTTCAACGATGCTGATGTTCCAGTTGAACGACGTCGTTCTCCATAGGGTGCATCCGGGGATTTGGATCCAGCCTTGAGGGGCCCTGGCTACATATACGTAAGGACACTCCGATCCCCCCGAGTTACGTATTTAGACTCCAGCCAGAGCCCCCTTGCCCTGCAATTACTCCAGGAAGCCAATAACCCGAACAAGGCCCTTCTAGGTTTCGTTATTATGTGCACCTTACTTGCATATACACTAGACTCATGCACATACACATACATATACGTAAGTAATCATAACTTCATAGCAGTCGCCAAGCAAGGTTAGAAGTTTCGATTCCAAGCTTTGAAGCCGCCCTTGCAACCCTTCTTCTCCTTTCTCCTCGGCTGACAATGTCCCCAATGCCCCTTGGATTCTTGATGAGGTTCCGTAGCTTTATACCCTCTCTCGCTGGTTTGTTCGTCCTTATACACCCTTCCCTTTAGCTACTTAAGAGGTATCTTAATCTTTGACGCCGAGTCGGACGAGAAGGACGAGAGTCTTGAGTCGCCGCTTGACCATGACCTAGCCGCAATTGCTTTTATACCCTTCCACCCATTGCCTTATTCTTCTGTATGTAAATTACTCTCCCGGGCTATCTAGATGCTCATCAGCTATCGCCGCTTCAGGCGCACCTACCTGCGCCCATTGCTCCTCGTCCTGGGCATCATCTTCCTCATCGACGCGATCCGTCTCGTCCGCAGCCGTCCGCACACCCACCGAACCAAGCCGCGCGTCGATCGTCGATCCCCCGCGTCCCCCGCGGGCAACACCACCGTCTTCATAGTTTCAGTTCACCGTAACACGGAGCCCATACAGAGAGAGGCGTGGAACGACGCGGTGCTAAACATCGTCGAGCACCTGGGCCCCGAAAATGTTCACTTCTCGGCCGTCGAGTCGGGCTCGCAGGACGGCACGAAAGACGCCCTGATGGACTTGAAGGCGGCGCTCGACGAGAGGCATGTGTCGAACACTGTCAGCCTGGGAATGACTGTGTGGGAGCAGCTGGACGAGATCGCGGCGCGCCCGCCGTCAGATGGTCCTCGGGAGCCTGGATGGATTTGGAACAAGGCCGAGAGCCAATATGAGCTGCGCCGTATCCCATACCTTTCCCGAGTTCGCAACCAGGCCATGGCGCCGCTGAGGCAGCTGAAAGCCGAGGGCAAGCACTTCGACAAGGTTCTCTGGTTGAACGACGTGGTATTCGATGTATGATCACCCTCCTATGATTGACGCTAAATCTATGCATACAGCTACTAACCATAAGTGGTTCAGACCGAGGACATTGTCACCCTCTTCAACACCCGGAACGGCGATTATGCGGCGGCTTGCGCCATGGACTACAAGAGCCCGCCGCTCTACTACGACACCTTCGCCCTGCGGGACGACATGGGCCTTAAGACGGCCTCCCCCCACTGGCCCTGGTTCCAGTCGCCGAGCTCGCGGGCGTCGGCCCTGCGCAACGAGCCTGTCCAGGTAACGTCGTGCTGGAACGGGGTCGTGGTGTTCGACGCAGCGCCGTTCTACGCGGACCCGCCGCTGCGGTTCCGCGGCGTCGACGACAGCCTCGCGGACCTCCACCTCGAGGCGTCCGAGTGCTGCCTCGTCCACGCCGACAACTATCTGGCGCCCGCCAAGGGCGTGTGGCTGAACCCCAACGTCCGCGTCGGTTACGACGCCGCCGCATACGCCGCCGTCCGCGCAGACCGCTTCCCCAGCCCCTTCTGGACCGTCGTGGGCGCTTGGGCCAACCGCTCCAACGGCTGGCTCGCCGGCCTCCAGTCCTCCCTCGAGGCGCGCACCGTGCAGAAGAGGCTGGAGCAGTGGCAGGCGGAGACCCCTAGTGGGGAGTTTCCGCGGTACGAGCCCGGTTATGCGTGTCTTATCAACGAGATGCAGATCATGTGGTCGAACGGTTGGAAACACCTCTAACCGGGTTGGAAGAAGTGCTTGTAAACGGGAATTTTTTGGTAAGAGGGAAAAGGGAGGGGTTCTGTATCATACGGGTCCGCTAGACAAAAGCATTGTTTGATTAATGTCTAAATATACCCCGACGTCGGAGACGCAGACCTGCGAGTAGTCGAAGTATCGCTGAGTTAGTCTCTTGTGCCGGTATTATATGCGCGCTGCTGCGGAAATGCTAACCAGTTTATTAAGCATCCCGATGCAATCCCAAGGTATATAACAGATCGTATGTACACGAGAAGTCGATTCATTCCCAACCCCGGAAACGCCTATGATGGTTTGGTCCCAGCAGCCCTACTCAGCAATGAATCTCATCTATGTCGGTTGCCCCTCATCTCTCAAGATTCACATAGTCTCTCTCCCTTCCCCCCCCCTTTTCTCATGCTCAGGCCCCCGACCCCCATCCACTCGCTCGCTCACTTGTTATGCCAGACGAAGTTGCGCAGCGAGTCCCAGTGGTCCGACTGCTGGTAGATGTAGGTCATGCTGCCGCGCAGGCTGGGCTGCAGCTCCTCGGGGTGGTGGCGGAAGAGGTGCATGACGAGGGCCCAGGACAGCGACGCGAACACGGGCCAGGAGTAGCGGCTGATGCGCGCCGACGTCCCCTCGTCTGATATCAATGGAAGCCCGTGGCCCCCCGGCTTCACCGCCAGCCGCGCCAGCGCCCGCACCACCCGCGCGAACACATAGATCACGATCTGCTGGTTCACCGCGGGCACCTTGCCGCTGCGCCGCGACCGCTGCCCGAACACGAGGTACCCGCCCAGCAGGCCCGCGAGGAAGTTGTCGTAGGGGCCTATTTGTTTTTTGTACGGGGATCGTCAGCTAATGCTCTCTCTCGCTTTCCTTTCTCGTTCCCAGTCTCCACTCTCCCGCATTTGCTACCACCCCACCGCCCTATTCGTAGCTTTAAAGTACATATACGCGTGTATTCATCTACACGGTCGGATGCGAAGAACCGGAACGCAGAACCACTCACCCTGCTTACCCGGCGTCGGGCCGTAGCGCTTGAGCACGTAGCACGTCCCCTTGTAGATGGCGGCGAAGGTGGCGAGGTTGCGGGCGTGTGTGCGCGTGGCGCGCCACACGAGCGCGGCCTTCTGCCGCAGCGTGCCGGCCCGGAACAGGAACACCATGACGAGCGCATGCGGGAACCGCACCTTGGCCCCGTACACGGCGCCATTACGCGCCCCCTTGACAACCGCCAGCGCGTCACGGTACGCCGGGTCCAGGATCACGCGCTCGATCGAGGCCTGCAGGGGCGCGAGCGCCGCCTTCATCGTGGGTCAGTCGATTCGATCGGTCAAGCTGGAGTACGAGGCGCACGGCGATTGAGGTTTTTTTTTCTTCTGCTTCGTGTATGAAATGTTCCGGCGCGGCTAGGGGGCACATGTAGCAAAACGCACCTTCAGGCTCTCTATTGCGGACGACGGCATCGTGCCTCGGCTAATCTGGCAGCGCTGGAGTGGATGACGTTTCCGGCGCGGCGAACGTTCGGTTTGCGCTAATAGAGGTTCGTAGCGCTTCGGTCGGCTATCGTCTCATCGGAAATCCTGATTCCGCTTGCGATCTCTCAATTGAAGGCACTGCCGAAAAAGGTAGGGGCAGGTGTTCGGCGAAGTCGCGCATTCCGGATGGAGCGTCGGCATTCCACATGCGCTTCTCGGCTCTCAGCAGAATCTCTAGCCGGATGGAGTTTCCTGTGCCACAGGGCGCGCGCATGGGAATCGGGAATCGGGAATGATGGGGGCCCACTAATTACACAAGCTCGGCCTGCTATCCAACCATTCTCCAGGGCACCCCGCGACAATCCCAGGGGGGGGGGGGTGCTATGACGCACTCGCTGTCTGTGGCCCCCCCGAGTGGACACTAATTCCCTTGCGCCGGGAGGGTTTGCATGTGATAATCAAGAGCAGGTATTGGTATCCCCGGATTCCAACTTCCAATACCCATTACGACCGAGAGATCTGGTCAACGTGGAACAGGTCCAGGAAAATCCGAACACGGGATACAGGGAACTTAAATTCCCGATTTTTTTTCTTTTTAACCCACATTCGGGACTTGGAATAACCGGGCAAAATGGGAACACCTTTTACCAGGTCGTCACCTCGGCCCGCCAAAACTTGAAAGGGGGGATACAGTTGGCAGACTCCGCCATACTCGCTCCTCGGAGCGCGTCGGACCGTTCCAATATCCACAAAGCACCTCTCGTTATGATGTTAACCAAGAGGCGCATGAAAGTCAATAGGTCGCTTTTTCCGAAATTGACTACCTGGGCCTTCCATATGGGTCTATGTCGACAACTTCTGGTTGAAAGAGTATCACTTTGGCCATTTACAGAAGCTCACGTCCATGATGGGGGCATGTTGTTGGCTTGTTGACCACAAGACTCCTAGCAGCTATCTCTGCCTGGCAGATGCCTCCCGAGCATCTGATCTTGAGAATTCTTCCCACAAGCCCGCCGCCCAAGCACCTTGATCAAGAAGATCTCCAAGTACAGGTAATGGCCCAAGACCGAGCTATCTTTGGTATCTTGTGAGACAGCACCGCTCCAGAGGTTGTTAGACTGACCTAGACATCGTGGAGGGAAAACTTTCTTCGGATAATAGCACCTAGCCCAAATACCGAGGAGCATCTATCAAGCCGCCCGTAAGACACTGGTTAATCGAATGCGACTGCCACCAATTTCGTGACTGGATCGTTGCATTGTCAATTAAGCTCCTCTAGTTACAGCTTTGGAGTCTACGGCATCGTCCCGGTATTTCTTCAGCAGGCGTTACTCGTCCTTCCCCCTTTGAGCATGGGAAAGCGGACGCCTGGCAGTTTGCCAGGCATTCCGCAGTGCGAGGGATCGAAAGCTTCGCCCTAGATCCACTGGCTCAACTGGCGGCAGAAACCGGAAACGAGTGGGACCGTTGTTCCAACTACCGAGATCATGAAGTATCTCGACCCCTTTATGAACGAGTGCAGGGAATACGGCCTCTTGAAGGAGGTACAGAGGGATTATCTCGCTATTCCATGTCACAGTTACCTTACGCTTGCTGAGGAGCAAGAGAAAGACTTGCAGGATATGGGCCTACTCCGGTGGTACTGCGATTATAGACTCCAGGGGATGCCCATCATACCAACTGTGGAAGACTATATTGACAGTCAATCACTACACGGTCTGACCGAATTCTTCGTGCAAAATTCGGACAAGGTCTTGTCCAGGACAGTGAAGGATATCGAAACCTACCAGCGCCTAGGCATCTACCTCCGCGATACCGGCCGGCCAATTACACGTGGCGGATAAGCTCGTCGACTAAACAACTCCCAAACCGCCCTCAGCTTTTACCTCTACGGCCGCTACGACAGGAAGCTGCCCCTTTCGCCACTCTCGGAGGACGTCCGGTGGGATCATCGCGATTCGGGGGCCGTGATCGAGTACTGGACACTTAGATACACTTAGAATATTCAAAAACGCTCAAGCGACCGCTCCCCTGCGAGGACATGGACGCATAAGAGAAATTACGAGATGGAGAGCGTCGGGGACAACGTTCCTAACTTGGCTCTCGTACATCGTAGAGCTATAACGAACAATTCAAGGGCTAGGTGGATGACGGACATGCTCCGGCGCATAGCTCGCAACAGCACATCTCCCTATATACCCCCCGCGACTACGCGGTGAATAACCATATTACAATGACTACTATCTGGTTCTTAACGAGTTCCCAGACCTACCTGGAGGACAGCCACTGGACTAACCTTAGTCTGGTAAATACAGTACGGTCTAGGAACGTTATATTCGCTCGCAACTGTCCTAGCTAGCATAGTCCTTGGAAATCCCTCGGAACATGGGAAGACAGGAACGACACTGGTGGTGCCTAGCCAGTAACTCGCAGAGCCAAATCATTGAAACGGCACGGACCGCACAGTCCGGCGAACCTCCCGGGGAAATGGGCGAAAGTGCGTTTCCTAAACTGAAAGAAAGATCCATTCTACAGTCATTCCATTACCGGGTTTGGGAGAGAGCCCTGTCGATGAGTGCATTGACACACGGCAGAAGGAGACCAACAGGTCATACATGACAACACGTGGTATACTGTACTATATGCGTGTTTACCATGCGACACGGCTTGACTGATCAATCCCTCAGGGCTAATGGAATCATAAAAAAGGGCTCACCATAAGAGAACGATTTTTCTTTAAATAGCATCGACAGTGTCTTGGAAAACCCGGGGATGTGGACCCATGATATATTTGGTGATTTCAAAAGTATGAGACGCACTATATAAAACAGAACCAGGCACTGTAAATAGATGTCTCTATGAATAGCATAAGGCGGAAGGCGTGTCTATAACGAAATTAGATCCCCTATCCTTTCTATCTTACCTGCTCCGCACCCTGTCGCAGGAGATTCAAGGCTGGTATGAAGGCAAGGAGGCTAAGGAACGAAGTCCACACAACCAACTCGTACGGGCAACATAACGGCCGCTTGAACAGTTATTTTTGGAACGGACCCAGCGTGCTGGTGTCTAATTGCAAACTAGAAGTTAGGGTTGGAGCAGTTGGCATACAGAGTTGACCAGTCTTGCAACCCCAATCGAGCTATCAGATCAGTCGGAGGCATATCCCGCATGACACCCCTGGCAGACGTGTTTCGAAACGACAAGGCACGCGTTTCGAATGCTTCTAGTCGTCATAAGAAGTGTTCTCGGAGAATATTCTACATACCCGGAGCCACGTTTTCACCGACGACCAATCACGCCGTGATCTCATTCCCTGTCCGGCCGTGCTTCATCTCGTATGGGGCAGGGTCCCAAAGTGGCTCACTCACGCGGGAAATAACATAGTAATTCACTATTCCGGTCCTCGCGCCGGGAGAAGCGCCACCGTACCAGTAGGTTGGCAAGGTGGGCGTAGCCCGAACTACTGCGGCTTCATCACACTTCCCTTCCGCCCGCCCACCTAGTTGGTTGAGGTCCCTCGCGGGTTCCGTACCCTCTGCCATCTCGCTTCGGATTGATGAGGAATCCTTGCCTATTGGGCGGGGTCCACGGCACCGTCAGGGATCTTGTGATATCTACGCTGAGGGAACGGGTTCATCTCGTGATGGGGGCGCGAAGGATCAGAGAGACTATATAGAATATGGAATACTGGGCGGCATCCGTGACCTCTGAGAAGAGACGCCGAGATCCTGAGTGTGACTGCGATATCTACACGGGCTCAGTAAAGCGCTTTGCTTCGCACAAGGACGTGGATGGGGCCGCCTTCGAAGCGGCCGTCCCCCCGCCGTGTCCGGCTTTACACTACTACCGTATTATCTCACCGCTAGGTCCGTGTTTTCCTCTATACGGATCAGAGATAAGTACGCCTATTTTCCCACAGGACCACAAAGCTAAACCCACTGCGCTGCTGTACACGTAAGCCGGGCTCATAATAAGGTTAATACTAGGACTGGCCGATGTTCATGAAGGGAAAACCAACAGTGGGGAAAGAGGGAACGCCAAAATAGGCAGAGCAGGTAGGCCAAGAAAAAAGGGCCTGGTATCAACGTTTTGTCCTGACTCTTCTACCCCCTTCCCGCTCACCAATCACCTCAAGATGTCGGGCGCTTAAGTGCTTGCGCGCTGGACCAATAAGCGGCAAAGGAACGACGCGGGTGTGGCATCGCTGCACGACACACCCAGGGCGAACAGGCGACGGTGCGGCCTGATTGGCGGTTCTGATTTCGATAGGCGCTTAACATGTGGACAGGAAACGCCACAAGGGGGGCAGTTGTCCAGGGCCTGTGATAGGGTAAGGGTAGGGGTGTTCCTGAAGAGTACCAGCCGGACCCCCTTGTTAACAAGTTCAAAATTAAATTCCGCACCCCTGTTCGCTTCGACCTACATACCATGCACCTTCCGTGATCTCGGGACTTGCTAGCGACTTAGTGTTAATTTGCCCGCTAAGTGATAAACGCCCTAAGCACGTGTAAGTATGGCAGGCACACGATTTGAATACCCCCCCCCCAACAAAGACCTACTCACCTACCTACTTCATAGTAGTCGGGCGACCCGCCGGCGCCTCTAATGATGCGCCTGAAGGGCTACGTGTACGTACATATCTTAGGGAGCGGGTGCACTGTCGACTGTGGGGGGTTTCTAACTGGATAGGCCGGGAGGGCGACGTGCGATCTCGCGGGGTAATACGTAAAAATACAGATAGAGTCAACCTAGAGGCTATTGGAGTCGACGGCAAGCGGGAACGCATATTACGCGGCTTGGCTGTCAAGACCATCCATTCTAGACCATGATCTGTTAAAAGAATCACGACGGTGTGCATGCGTACATGCGTACATGCCCGCGTGAGTGCCCCTACTGACTTCGTACGTTATGATCCATTTGGGTCACAACGTCTCTGTCCCATTCTCGGTATCGGTGATGGGCGCGGCGGTGATGATCTCCGCTTGGGACTCCGATCTCATAGAGTCCCTTGCCCTTTGCAGGCGGGTTCGCGTGGGAGCAAAAATAAAATTTATTATGGAGTACGGCCAACGACGGCCCAATCTCTGCGACCAGACAACGCTCTGAGCTTTTCATGCATGGGAGAAAACACCAACCTTCCTTATTTTTAAGCGCTCCCTTCGAAGGGCCGCATTAAGGGCCGCGTCCAGACCGCAACAATCTATATCACACGCTAAGGGCGTATAGTGGACGAAAACAAACAAATAAACAGGGAGGGGGGGCCACGACATGCACATTGGGTGTGACCTCAAGATGAGTTTATACCTGCGGTCGCAAACACAAGAGATGTTATTGGGCCCTCATGTCCAAATAGGTCTTAGGCGTACAAGATAATATCCATCCCAGAAAGCAGTTGGCTCGCTTGTCCACCTCCTGTGTGCCTATTCCAAACAAGTACCCCCAGCGTTTTCAGATCCCATCCCTCCTTGGTATCGCTTCGCAAGCCTGAGAGACCGACGACACCGCCAGCAACGCCAATAAAACTCCACCAAAATGGGTGACCAGACATTTCCCGCCCGCACCGGGATAAGTACGCCGCATGATTGCGTAACAAGCCATAAATCGTCGCATCTCTCTTGGGCATCGGTGGTTCGCTTTCTCCACCGACAGGAGTGGTGTGGTTATTGTTGAGTCTATAAAAATAAAATTGTAGATGACAAAGTTGGCCCAGAAAGGGAATGTTTCGATGGTGTGGAGAGTAACAAAAGGAAAATAGTCCAAAGGACCGATACGAGTGTATAAGGGGCGGTGGCATAGACTTTAGTTGATTCGGGTATGTAGGTAGTGATTAGGTAGTTGTGGAGTGGTGACCTTGGTTTTAAGCTGAGTTAGATCGAGTCGCTGTTGCCGCCAGCCCTTGGGCTTTGGAACAGTCTTTGTGGGTTTTCCTCCTCTTGCCCTTTGGCGCGGGATCCATTCTCGGTGTATAAGTCACAGTCCTTGTGACTACTTCTCTGATGTGCCTAACGCTTTTCCCCGAAGACTTTGAGGCTCTGCAGTCTTGCGAGTAGCGCGCCTTGAGAGCTGCCTCCCAATCGAATGGCGAGCGCACTGATCTCGCGCTGAACGGTGATCTCGCCGTTGCGCTAAGGGGTGAGTCCAGGTTAGACAGTGCAGGCGACGGGGGAAGGTGCAGACTGGGGAACGACGTGGCACCCGTTGGCGGCGCAGACATCGGCTGTGTGGGGTGTGGTGAGCTCGAAGGCGCACTAGTCGGCGACTTGTGACTGCCGCATCTGCAAGAACAGTCTGTCTGTTCACTGCTAGCGGTTGACGGGACTGATTCTTGCGCCGAGTCCTCTTCTGTCGTGCTTCCTGATCTCTTCTCAGGTACCACGGGTGAGCTCACCGACATGGACCTGAGGAAGTCCATGTATGCCAAAGGCGGGGTGATTGGCGTCTTTTCGCTGCTGGGAAACTCCTCCTTGATAAAATCCGGGACGGCGGATAGGGGTGTCTTTGCTGACAGAGCTGACAGCTCCGAAGGGAAAGTCGCCGTGACGGGCGTAGCCAACTGCGCGAGCTTCGGCTTGCTTGCAGGCATGATGGCGATTCCCAGATAATAGTCGGAGAGATGACGATGATGTAAGTTGGGTACCCTTGAGGGAAGTTCTTCAAGTCAAGCGAATGACTCTGGGAGGGAGGACGGGTTATCAGGATGCCTACAAGCTGCACAGACAAGTCGCCGTGAGGAGGAAAGAGTAGGCAGCCTCGAAGCGCTCAGGTGAGAGGAGAAGCAGAGGTTATATTATCTGACCCTGCCGGATGGATAGACAAGCGGGCTGCTCGTGCGCGCGTCGACGTCGAAGGGACCAGTAATGTCCTTGGCTTGCAGGCGCTGAGACAAAGGCGCCAAACAGGGAACTAAATTGACCCCGCCAGAAACGCTATGTGACAAGTTTTCGAAGTGATGGGGCGTGTCCCCAGTAATGGACGAGGGCCGGGGGGAGGGGGGGAGGAAGCACTAGTGAGCTTCCTTCGATATGACCTATAATAATGGAGGATATAGTATTTACGTAGAACCTGGTGGTATGCAGGAAGGAGTTTCGACGAATGACGAAGGGGGTCGCCGGTAAACTGGCCGTGTGGACGTGCAGGCAGCCGAAGGCCACGCTTCTTTTGACTTCACCCAGCTTTTCGCTGACGAGCAAGAAAAGCAGAGGCTCGAGGAGACAGGTAAAGAGGGCGATGAGATTGGCTGGAACGGCGGCAGGACGGAACCTCTCAACTTTTAGACAACCGCCTGGCACCAGACGGGACGAGTCAAATTCGGCGCCTGCTTAGCCTTGCTTTAGTCCATTTGGAGATGCGGACGAGAGATGGCGGCATGATACTTACGGGTTGTTAGGGACTCGAAGTAAATTCTACCAGAAAACTTCAACCTCTGAATAGCCAGGTATGTTCCCTGACGAGGAGATCTGATGATAGATCTCTCACCTGGTTGGTCAAGACTCCCCAGTTATAGGGCCTTATCGAGCACCAATACCACGATCAGACCTTGGCCGCAAGCGCCTGGGGCTTCACAGGGGGTATTCAATACTTGGTGAGCTTCGTAGCTGGTGCGTTATGATAGCTGATTGGCTGGGTCTTCCGCAGCTAGGCAGACTAGGAAGCGCTGCCGCTATTTCTATTCTTAGCACCCGCCAAATGAGACTCGATTTGATTTGACTCGCGGATGCTGGATAGCCACCCACTCAAAACTTACACTTTCGGAGCTTGACAAGTGACTGAGACTCTGTCTCGGCCGGGAAAAGCACCTCGATGCGCTCGCTGCCTTAGCCCTGCTGAGCTGGGTAATCTGTAGGTGACTTCGTGTGACTGTCAGATTTCCAGCTGACGATTGGACTGAGCGAGTTATCGACGGGCTGAGAATGTTTGAATTGGCTGTTTAACGACGTAGGGGTGGCACCGATATCTAGGGGTATCCTGAGACCGTCCTTGAGGTGTCTGTCGGTGGAATGACTGGGACCCTCAAACTATAAGCTAAGCCGCGGATATCGAGCTGATAAGAAAGAATTTGCAATGCCAACCCAAGAATGTATCTGGCTTTGTCAAGTTGCCTCTATACCTCTAGGGACCAGATTCCATTTATACTCGGCTATATTCTGTCTTCTCTCGAGACTCTATAGTAAACAAGTTTTATAATCGCCCTTCTTGCTTCACTCAGCGCGCGGCACAAGATACCCCCCTCCATTGCCTATTAGCTTCAAAGAACGAGAGACTGCCTGAGCCTGTTGATAGCAAGAAACTGGCCGTATTCTCTGGCTTAGGGGTAAGCTGTCTTGCTAGGGTAGAGCGCGCGCGACCTGAAGCAGGATATTGACCAAGGAGATTCTCGCGGCTGCAGTCACTTGAGAGCGGTTCGAAAAATCTGCCTCGGTGGCTGGTGTCTAACTTGTGCCGTACGGCTGTCGTTGGCACTACACTTTCGACGCCAGAGAGCGCGCGGCTGGATCTGCCTCGGAAGCCGCCCGGGCGCCGGGCTACGAAGAAGCATGCAGCATCCTCCTGCAGGCTAGAAGGCTTCCAGAACTCCTCTTCTCCCGCTTGTTTGTGTTTTCTTCTAAGAGGTGGTGGTGGAGCCGCCGCACCCAACTTAAGCGCCGCCAACTTCGATGGACGTCGAGTTGGTCCCCAGTCGCTCCTCCCTCTGTTCGCTCAGTGGTAGACCTCGCGCTTAATCAAGAAGGGTCTCTTGAGATGATTACTGTATTACCCGCTGTCTTCTCCAACATGCGGGGTATGGCTATCCCACACCCATTACCTCGGGTGGGATAAGGGTGATTCTGGCACGCGGATCTAAGCGACAGATGATGGATCATGTTGACGTTCGCGCGGTTGTTCTTCTCTCTCATTGGCGGTCGCCTTTAACGAGACTTCAAATAGACACCACCATTCCAAGGGGCATCTGCAGGAGGACGCTTTTGGAAAATATGCGTCGATGGGGCAGTGGTGTAGAACTCGATATCCCAGCTCATGCTGTAGATCAAGCATGGAGTTTATCAAGCACGTGGCATTGTATCCGGGCTCCAGTGCGTCGGCGCTGGAAGCCCACTTTTGGTGATATGCAAGTAGAATTCTAACCTAGTCGCACGGTCTACGCGTGACTGTGATGTCGCCTACCTCGGACGGAAGGTGCTCGCTTGCCTTGCTAGCTACGCAACATCGTTCATATAGATGCAGAGCCAATATGGCTTCTCCTTTGCCCTCATGTATTCAGATCAATGACTGCTTTGTACAAGACGACCCTCATGTCCTCATAGGCCTTCTCTCTTCCTCCACGTGTTCTCGGCGCCGTCAACAATGCCAAAAGGAGGCATGGGTCCGAGCTTCGTCGGCTCATCCCCTTGTAGGGTCATACTCATGCCGCAAATGCCTCCCATGCTTGGTCAAGCACGTGCAGTCGTTGGGGACCTAAGAACGGCAACTTCCATGCCGGGTTCAGCCGGAATCTGTTAGTTGTTATCGAGAGCTGTCCCTAGAGTATTGTGACCTCTGGCCTTGACATGCCAACGCCCCTTTTATCAGGGGCTAGCGAAGCTACCTTCATGCAATGCACGAATTTTGCTGAGCTAACAACCACAACAGTAACTGTGATATGGAATTCTTAAGGGTTGCACAAAAAACCGGCATGCTAGGTTAACGTCACTAGCTAGTGAGTGTCGCCAATGGATCACGGGCGTCTGACTCTCAGATGGCGGCGCTGCACTAGGACGCTGCGCGAGATATCACAGTGATGCGGCAATAATACAGCGGTCTCTTCCTGGACTGGCTTCTAAGACGCCAGATCTAGTGCTTCTATCAATTTAAATGTAGTATCATCAGTGCCTAGAATTCATCCGGCCGTTCTACCAATCTTACTATTCTAAAGGGGCGAAGGGGCTACCAAGCACGTAATGTCTTAAAAAGCTAACTTGTAAGTTGCGCCAAGGTTATCCCCTACCAACAGGTTAAATAACTTGGCTAGGTTCCATAACAACCGTCCAGTAGTTTTAAACAGAAGCACTGTGGAACAGATAGCTCAATGGGGGATCCCCAAGACTAAGGAGCTAGAACAACCGGTACACAACGCCTTCGACTCCGCCCAGCCCTCGATGATTGCCAAAGGGACCACAAAACACCAACTAAACGAAGGG
The DNA here is from genome assembly GCA_004155915.1 of Monosporascus sp. CRB-9-2. Taxonomy (NCBI): domain Eukaryota; kingdom Fungi; phylum Ascomycota; class Sordariomycetes; order Xylariales; genus Monosporascus; species Monosporascus sp. CRB-9-2. The sequence continues at coordinate 736 of QJOA01000071.1, read as the reverse complement.
GAGTCAAGGAGCCAAGGCGCTTCCCAGGAGCCCATTGAGACGGAGTTTTGATGGCACGGTTTTCGAGCCTGTGGTGGAACCGACGGAAGGTATAAAGAAGATCCCGCTCTCCTTCGGCAAGCCCCATGGTTCCCATGGGCGGGTGGTTCGAAGCTACACCTTCCCATACTCTCGCCCAGCGCCGTTTGCGTTCCGAGTCTTCCACTCCAAGCTATCGTGTCCGTACACCTATCAATACCATACTGCCCCAGAGCAATCCCCTCACTACAATGCTCGTTCTATGCCCCCCTTAGCTTACGTTCGTGGCTGCTCGTCCGTCGTAGGAAATACCCAGGTGCTTCTCCTATTAGACCATTCAGCTTGACTATTTCGCCTGCTCGCCTAGGCAGGCGCCCAGGTTCTGGCCAAGATACACTGACAGGACAATAGTCTGGTCGCACCCCGTATTTACTACCAAAACTGTTTATATTAACAGCCTGTTTAATAGCCGAAAAAAATTAATTAAAATTTTAAAAAGATTTCCTGTAATTATAATAACAATATTATCCGAAAGGTTATTAATCTCTATACGTATAGGCTCAAATATAATTATTAGAGCAGTTAATAAATATATTATTATAAGCGGTATATATATTGAGTGATGTTAAACGCACCTTAGTTTTCCTAGGCTTGGCACACCTTAGTTTTTCCTGTCAATTGGCAACGCTCCGTTCTTATTCCCCCGCCACCTTTTACC